>JAVKPL010006433.1:0-90000 GCA_032173675.1 Gastrolobium villosum | reverse complement strand
GAGTGGTTCTAAGTGTCACACTACCACAATAAGCAACGATGGGGGTGGCCACATATGAACAAAATAATAGTAAAAAAAACTAATATTGTAAGAGATAGATTATATTTACAACCATTTTTTTTTATCACTTCTTACCACCAA
Organism: Gastrolobium villosum; assembly: GCA_032173675.1. Taxonomy (NCBI): domain Eukaryota; kingdom Viridiplantae; phylum Streptophyta; class Magnoliopsida; order Fabales; family Fabaceae; genus Gastrolobium; species Gastrolobium villosum. Next base: position 89,859 of record JAVKPL010006433.1, on the reverse strand, counting down.
TTTTAACTTGATATTATTTTATAACCTGATTAGGATCAACAATAAAAATTGAAAATATAACTTACATTGATGTAAAATAATCCTAATATATATATATATATATATATATATATATATATTGATTATGCCATGGGTCCCATCATCAATTGTTTTCTCTCTCCTCATTTTCTCTTTCCTCTAATGTTTTGAGTCAGCTACAGATGGAATTCACTTTGCACTAACATAAGAAAATCTTATATATATATATATATATATATATATATATATATATATATATATATGTGTGTGTGTGTGTGAAGTGCTTATCATTTTAAAGGATCTAAAGTTGTTTATCAAAAAAAAAATGTAAAGTTGTGTATTTTAAGAGAGAGAAAGATAGATAAAGGAGGAGAGATGTTGACAAAAAAATAAAGGTGTAGGTCCCACCTCTTTATGAGAGTGAAAGGATTTAAGTTGTATCATTTAAAATTAAAAGGATAAACATTTTTCACCCACCTCTTTATGAGAGAGAAAATGATATAACTTGTATCATAAAAAAGGATAAACACTTTTCCCTATATATATATATATATATATATATATATATATATATATATATATAAAATTTATTCTTAATTGATTTTAATTTAATAAATATACTTATATATAATTTATTCTTAATCGATTTTAATTTATTAATTATGCCACCTATTATTATTTTTTTGTTCGACCTAATTAGTTTAGAATAAAAGTAACAATTATTGTTATTATAGGAAATGTCATTCTATCAAACCCTTTTTTTTTATGTCTACCTTACTCTTAACACCGATAGATCATAACCTCAATAGGAGAGAAAAATAATGGATTTTAATTGAGATTCTAATCTAAAGATATTGAAAAGTGATAGATAAATTAGGAAAAAAAAAACAGCTATAATAAATTATTCCTATTATTATTATTATTATTATTATTATTATTATTGAGATTATCACTTTATACAAACTTACAAATGACTAGATGATATATTCGCAACTGCAAATGAACACCTCAACTCATGTTGATTTAATATAAAATAACGAATGGTAAACACGTGACACATTGGTGGTGCCCCAGTAGCATTTATCCGTAGCAATTATTGTTACTCTGAAGAAAATAACAAAAAAGAACTATAAAACTATAAAAAAAAGGAAAAACCTCGTTTAATTACATGGGAGTAAAAAAATATACTGTACAAGCGTTCTAATATTTACATCCTCCAACAAAAATGACGGCAGGAAAACATACATAATGTACAAGATACAAGCATAAATTACTCGGAGAAAATATAGTAACTTCTTTCATGATTATTGAATTGATATCTCAAAATTCCCCATTCTCTTTCATATTTGCTTCATGTTGTACCGTCCAAGGTTGGAAGGAAATAAGACCAAAAAGGAGGCCTTACAAGTTATCCAATATTAAGAGGAGGGTTCTGAAGCTTGGAAGTGCAGAGATGAAACGCGCATATGAAATTTCAAATGCAAAATAAGTGTATTGATATGATTCCCATTTTCCTTTCTCCTCAGTAAAGTCAAAAGGCTTTGTAATTCCAATTTAAGGCCCACTATATATAGTTCACATTCTACTGTAGAAATTATTCCAAATTTCCAGAACGGAGACGTAGTTAAACTGCAACCTACTTCATATTAGCTCGATGCAGGATCCGCCCACAGTCCCAAGCCTTACCTTTCCCTTTTTCAATAGCAGCCAACAAAATCTGCAAAAAGTTGGCTGCATCTTCTTGACATGCTAGTTCCAAGTTTGTCTGAGGAAGTGGAAGATGGGTTGGATAATGGTTCCAACGCACAGCTCTGGTTCTGCTACCACTACCTCTCTTAGGAGAATGTTGATTTTGCCTCAACAAGGAATCTGGTATACTACCAACAATGTGTACAACCCCTTGACCACTGTCAGCATGTATTATATTCTCCAATCCAATCTCCCATTCAATCGTCCACTCCAAATCAGCAGGTATGCCACAAAATTCAGGCTTGCTCAAGTTTATCAAACGTGGACTGAAAACAATCGATACAAATCTTTCTGTTAAGACAACAAACTTACCAGCTTCTTTAAGGGCTTTGCAGGCCACTAATTTCTCATCTTTAAACTTTAAGCCATCATCAGCCTCCATAAGGATTGATGTTCCAACTGCTTCTTCCCATGAATAAGGTCTTAATGGAAGTTCACGGCAAAGTGGCCTTGGAAGCCGCACCCTAAAACGTTGCGATCTTAATTGATTGGGTTTACTACGTTTTCTAATACTGAGTGCAGTTTTACCAGTAACTTCAAGTATACTAGCTGCGGGTTTTGCCACAAGTCCTGTAATCCCTAAAGCAACTCCTGCAGTAAAGAAATAAGAAACAGAAAGCACAATCAGTAGCCAAGCCAAAAAAATATTCTCTCAAGCAACAATTGCAACTGGCAATTCTTAAAGTTGCTTCAAATTTGTAAGCGTTCAAAACCATTCATTCAAGTTGACTTACCCGAGAGGACACCAGGAAGACCATGCCTCTCAGCTCCCCTTACTGGTGACTGGAGAAGACCAGTGAGTCCCTGTAAATAACATAGGTCAGTGCAACTCAATAGAATACATAAAAAAACATTCACATCATCATCATAATTATTATTATTATTATTATTATTATTATTATTATTATTATTATTATAAAAATAATACATGGAAAGCAGGAATAGACCTGGAAATGAACATGTGGAGAGTCTGAAAACAAAAAACCAAACAAAATTGCATAGGTAAAAACTCAAAGGGAGATGCTAGTTAGGTTAAGAAATACACTAGAGGGAAAAGGGAAAAGCCGGTACAAAAGGTAGCTTTACACTTCTTTATATAATTTTTTGTATACAGTGTCATATCTTAATCCAAAGGTGTTTTATGTGTAAATAGAAAATGTTTTTTTGTTTATGTTTCATTTTGGGCATTCTGCACTGTGGAAAGGGGACGGCTGCATCAGAGAGAACACAATTTTTTTTGTAAAGGTTTAAACATGGAATCATTCACATACCTCTAAGACTTCATTTATTACACCTTTACTATCAGAAGCTACAGTTGCCTGTTGTTTTTCCATCCTTGAAACTGCTTGGTCATCATACGTAAATGCGACAATACCCTAGACCAAAAAGAGGCTAGCAATGATTAAAAACAAAGTAATTCTTCTAATAAATCAAACTACAATTACTTCGAAGCAAGAAACACCTTGCGTGCAGCTTTACTGAATTGAGTAGCCGCATCACTAATAGCATACACTGTGTTGCTTAAAAGACTAGTGGTGCCTTGAGCCATGCCCATGATAAGTCCAGTAGGGCTCTGCAAATTGAATCAATATGTTGAACTAATTAGTTACCAGGAGGATAAAAAACCAATGAAAAGGGCCACTGGATTTAGGACTTTTACCTGCATAATGCTCTTTGCAGGCACAGACAAGAAATCTCTAATGCCAAGCCCCATGCTCCTTGCAAATCCCAAGGGGTTACCAATAACACCAGCCGAACCGAACAACTTCAAATTTTCAAAAAGGAACATGGTTGTTATACAGATGTGACTTGTTTACGGCAAGGCACTATGCCACAGTAGAAATTACAAATTTAATGATGATTAGGTCATATTAGATTTCCTTGTAATATTATTATTATTCAGTAAGTTATAAATAAGGAAATTAATCATCCAATTAGGAGCAAATCAAAATATTCAGATAAGAAGTTTTAACCCCAATTCAAATTTATGAAGATAAGAATTACATTAATGATAACACGTCAATAGAAAGAATGAACATGTTGCAAAATTCAATATGGATAATTGACAAGAGTTTGATGATTTTGGGCATTCATACATATTTGATATTGCTAGCCTGAATAATGAAGAAACCCAACAGCAGTTTGCGATACAAATTAACCATTTACCTTGTAAGTCTCATGAAGTAGTTGGCGGTTATAATGCCTAATTAGAATCTCCTGAATGGATTCCCAGCTGGCCATATGATGTGCAATGGTTAAATGCTTTAGATAAATATGCGCTCCCTCAACATCAGCTAGAGCCATAAGACCTCTCTGTAATTATATATAATCAGTTGTCAAAAACTAGAACACTTTAACTTGAATGTGAAAACGAAATATTATGTAGAATATTCTAGATTGTGATTTATCATTTATTGCTTTTTTGTTATTTGTTCCCTTATTTATTAGTGTTTCTTGTTATTGTAAATTAGTCTCTTAGTTTACTGTTGCTATTTATTAGTGTTTCTTGTTATTGTAAATAAGTCTCTTAGTTTACTGTTGCTATTTATTGATGTAGCTCATTGTACTCAATTATAAAAGGACCCATTGGGTCTCAATGAATTAAGAAATTGAGTTATTCAGAGAAAACACTTCTTCATTTCTTCATGGTATCAAGAGCTGGTTATATTCCAGTGTCTTCCCTGTTCTGAATTCTTTTTTCTTCTGAAGTCTTCTTCCTATTCCTTTTTTTTTTTTCGGAGGAACTTTTTTCTGGGTTCCTGTTGTTCGAAAGCCATGGACACTGAGGCAACTAGTCATGTTGCTCAAAAAGGTATGGCATTCCTTCCATGTTGAACGTAGTAATCGTTGGATCCTTGATTCAGGAGCCTCTGATCACATGACAGGTAATGCAACCTTATTTTGCTCCTATACCCCTTACTATCACCCGTCACGAATAAGAACAGCTGATGGGAATTTCTTCACTATTGCGGGAAAAAGATCCATTAAACTTTCTGAGCATATTATTTTGAACTCAGTCCTTCATGTTCCCTCTCTTACTTGTAACCTCATCTCTATTAGCAAACTTACTGCTGAGTTGCATTGTGTTGCTAAGTTCTTTGCAAATGCTTGTATCTTTCAGGAGCAGGACTCGGGGATGATGATTGGCAGTGCTAGAGAGGAAGAAGAGCTCTACTATTTTAAAGAGGATCTATGTGAAAGGAGGGTTTTTTCGAACCACTCTCTATGTTTATCAGATGACTGTAATGATGTTTTGTTATGGCATCGTAGGTTAGGACACCCAAACTTTGGTTTTCTTCAGAAGTTATTCCCGAACTTATTTACCAATAAAAAGCCAAGTTCCTTTCTTTGTGATATTTGTCAGTTTGCAAAGCATTCTCGTGTCACTTATTCTCCTAAGAAATATCATGAATCTTCTCTTTTTACATTGATTCATAGTGATATTTGGGGACCTGCTCGTGAAAAAAATGTCTCGGGTGCTCGTTGGTTTATTACTTTCATTGATGATCATTCTAGGGTATGTTGGGTATATCTCTTAAAAGATAAGTCTGATGCGGCATCCACTTTTAAAAACTTTCATGTTATGATTCAAACTCAATTTCAGACCTCTATCAAAATTCTGCGAACAGACAATGGTACTGAATATTTTAACTCTGTCATTGGAGATTACCTATACCAGCTTGGAATTGTTCATCAAAGTTCTTGTCCCTAAATATCTGTGGAGGGAAGCCGTCTTGACAGCCTCTTATCTCATTAATCGGATGCCTTCTCGTTACTAAATTTTCATTCTCTTTTATCTCGTCTTACTAAATCTTTTCCCTCTTTCAATGCCCTTTCTTCTCTTCCTCCCAGATTATTTGGTTGTGTGGTTTTTGTGCATATTCCTCCAGATCAAAGGTCCAAACTTGACCCTAAATCTATTAGATGTGTCTTCATGGGATATTCCCCCAATCAAAAAGGTTATAAGTGTTACTCACCTTCTCTCCGTAAGATCTTTTTTTCCATGGATGTTACCTTTTATGAGACAATCATTTTTCTCTCTAACTTCTCTTTAGGGGAAATCTATTGGTATTAGTATGGATGAAGATAAGTCTGGGAAACCAAATGATGCAGTTGTCTTACCTTGGTCTTTGGAAACAGGGGGAGTTATTAGGAAGGAAACAGGGGGAGCAACTATACCTGAGACTAGTGATCCTCCTGTAAATGGGAAAAATTTTATAGCAGGCGCAAAACACATCAAGATGGTCTCAACTGCCAGGATCCTAACTCAAGTCCTTGCTCCAGCAACCCACTTGAATGCACTAGTACAGCCAACATTGATATACCCATTGCTCTTCGGAAAGGTACGAGATCCTGTACTGCTCATCCTATTTCCCATTATATCTCATATGAGCATTGTCTTCAGGTTTTCGTGCTTTCAACACTATGTTAGACAGCTAACAAGCACGGACACGCTTGTTTTAGAAAATTTTGCGTTGACACGGACATGCGTCCGACACGTGGTCAACATTTGGGAACACGCGGTCAACTCTCTGACACGTTCCGACACGTTTTTTCGACACGCAATCAACTTTTTCCGACACGCGGTCAACGCTCGGACACATTTTTTTTTTTTAAAAAAAATCTTAATTTTATTTTGTTAACTAAATATAAAAGAAATAATTTATACATTAATTTTTTTTCTGTTATGAAATTTGACATGAAAAATTAACAAAGTACGAAAAATTATTTATATTTATATTTATGTTTTGAAATTTAAATATTTGATTGGTTATATGACTTATTATGGACTCTTATACGTATTAAATATAAATTATATTATATATATTAAAAAATTTATTTAATATCAAAACGTGTCCCAACGTGTCGAAATGACATTTTTTAGAATTAACGTGTCGGCGTGTCTTGTCGTGTCGTGTTGCGTGTCTGTGTATCATAGCACACCACCTAACAAGCACGGACATGCTTGTTCTAGAAAATTTTGCGTGTCGGACACGAGTCCGACACAGACACTCTCGGACACGCGTCCGACACATGGTCAACATTTGGGGACACGCGGTCAACTCTCCGGCACGTTCCCACACATTTTTTCGGCACGCAGTCAACTTTTTCCGACACGCGGTCAACGCTCGGACACCTTTTTTTTTTTTAAATCTTAATTTTATTTTGTTACTAAATATAAAAGAAATAATTTATAAATTAATTTTTTTCTGTCATGAAATTTGACATGAAAAATTAACAAAGTACGAAAATTTATTTATATTTATATTTATGTTATGAAATTTAAATATTTGATTGGTTATATGATTTATTATGGACTCTTATATTATTAAATATAAATTATATTATATATATTAAAAAATTTATTTAATATCAAAACGTGTCCCAACGTGTCGAAATATGACATTTTTTAGAATTAACGTATCGACGTATCGTATCGTGTCCCGTGTCCGTGTCCGTGCATCATAGCACACCACCTAACAAGCACGGACACACTTGTTTTGGAAAATTTTGCGTGTCTACGCTCGGACACGCTCGGACACGTGGTCAACATTTGGGGACACACGGTCAACTTTCCGACACATTTTTTCGACACGCAGTCAACTTTTTCCGACATGCGGTCAACGCTCGGACACTTTATTTTATTTTATTTTAATCTTAATTTTATTTTGTTAACTAAATATAAGAGAAATAATTTATAAATTAATTTTTTTCTGTTATGAAATTTGACATGAAAAATTAACAAAGTGCGAAAATTATTTATATTTATATTTATGTTATGAAATTTAAATATTTGATTGGTTATATGACTTATTATGGACTCTTATATGTATTAAATATAAATTATATTATATATATTAAAAAATTTATTTAATATCAAAACGTGTCCCAACGTGTCGAAATATGACATTTTTTAGAATTAACGTGTCAGCGTGTCATATCATGTCGTGTCCCGTGTCCGTGCATCATAGTTAGACAGTACCAGGATACCCAAAAATATCCAAGAAGCACTTTATGACCCAAAATGGAGGAATGCAGTATTAGAAGAAATGGATGCACTTATAAAAAATGAAACATGGGAGTTTGTGACATTACCTAAAGGAAAGAAAACTGTTGGTTGCCAGTGGGTGTTCACAATAAAATTTGCATCAATAAGTATAAGGCCAGATTAGTTGCTAAGGGATTTACTCAGACCCATGGGATAGATTATCAGGAGACATTTGCTCCTGTTGCCAAGCTTAACACTATCCGCGTTCTGCTATCTCTTGCCGCCAACCTTGATTGGCTATTGCAACAGTTAGATGTTAAGAATACCTTCTTGAATGGTGATCTACATGAGGAAGTTTACATGGATCCACCTCCTGGTTTTGAAAAAGGGGATGGTTCTGTGTGCAAGTTGCAGAAGTCTCTCTATGGACTTAAACAATCTCCTGGTTATATGACTTATTATGGACTCTTATATGTATTAAATATAAATTATATTATATATATTAAAAAATTTATTTAATATCAAAACGTGTCCCAACGTGTCGAAATATGACATTTTTTAGAATTAACGTGTCAGCGTGTCATATCATGTCGTGTCCCGTGTCCGTGCATCATAGTTAGACAGTACCAGGATACCCAAAAATATCCAAGAAGCACTTTATGACCCAAAATGGAGGAATGCAGTATTAGAAGAAATGGATGCACTTATAAAAAATGAAACATGGGAGTTTGTGACATTACCTAAAGGAAAGAAAACTGTTGGTTGCCAGTAGGTGTTCACAATAAAATTTGCATCAATAAGTATAAGGCCAGATTAGTTGCTAAGGGATTTACTCAGACCCATGGGATAGATTATCAGGAGACATTTGCTCCTGTTGCCAAACTTAACACTATCCGCGTTCTGCTATCTCTTGCCGCCAACCTTGATTGGCTATTGCAACAGTTAGATGTTAAGAATACCTTCTTGAATGGTGATCACATCTCCCCACCTCCTGGTTTTGAAAAAGGGGATGGTTCTGTGTGCAAGTTGCAGAGAATGGTTTGAGAAATTTACTCAAGCTGTTAAGGGGAGAGGGTTCACCCAAGCTCAGACTGATCACACTTTATTTTTTAAATACTCCGACAAAGGTAGAATTGCTATTCTCATCGTTTATGTTGATGACATTATTGTCACTGGTAATGATAGCGAGCAGATAACCTCTTTAAAAAAATGTTTAGCTGACCAGTCTCAACTAAAAGATGTTGGATCTCTCAAATATTTCCTTGGCATGGAAGTTTCTCGGAGTAAGGAAGGAATTTCTTTAACTCAGAAAAAATACATTCTAGGCCTGTTGCAAGAAACAGGTATGCTTGAATGCAAGCCGACAGAGACTCCAATTGAAGCTAATATCAAGTTGGGAGTTGAGGACGGGGAAAATGTTGATAGGGAGCAGTACCAGAGACTGGTGGGGAAATTAATCTATTTGTCTCACACTCGTCCTGATATTTCTTTTGCCGTAAGCATGGTTAGCCAATTCATGCATTCTCCTAAGGAAAAACACTTCAGTACTGTTTATAGAATTCTCAAGTACCTCAAAAACTCCCCTAATCGAGGAATTCTCTTGAAAAAGGGGAACAAAAGGATGATTGAAATTTATACAGATGCAGACTGGGCCGGTTCTGCAATGAACCGAAGATCTACTTCAGGATATTGTACTTATGTCTGGGGAAATCTTATGACCTGGAGAAGTAAGAAACAAACTGTTGTTGCAAGAAGCAGTGCAGAAGTGGAATTTCGGGCTCTAGCCCATGGCATTTGTGAAGGAATTTGGTTAAGTAGGCTTCTGGAGGAGTTGAAGATCTCTTATTCCCTACCTATTAGATTATATTGTGATAATAAGGCTGCTGTCAGCATTGTTCAAAATCCTGTTCATCATGACAAAACAAAACATGTGGAAGTTGATCGTCACTTTATCAAAGAAAAATTAGAAGATGGTAGTGTATGCTTGTCATATATACCTACCAAGGAATAGACGGCAGATATTTTCACCAAAGGATTACTTAAGCCAACCTTTGAGGTTTTGATCAGCAAGTTGGGAATGATCAATATATATCTCCTAACTTGAGGGGGAGTGTAGAATATTCTAGATTGTGATTTATCATTTATTGCTTTTTTGTTATTTGTCCCTTATTTATTAGTGTTTCTTGTTAATGTAAATAAGTATCTTAGTTTGTCGTTGCTATTTATTAGTTTCTTGTTATTGTAAAGAAGTCTCTTAGGTTACTGTTGTTATTTATTGGTGTAGCTCATTGTACTCAATATAAAAAGGACCCATTGGGTCTGCATGAATTAAGAAATTGAGTTATTCAGAGAAAACACTTCTTCATTTCTTCATATTATTTCTTAATGAATAAAAACTGAACTCAACATTATAGTATATAGACTAACTATATAATTACTTTCGTAAAATAAAGCTCAATTTATGGTAACTAATAATTAACCCTAGTAACAATGAAACTATATGGATGATAAAACTGAATAAAACTAAATTGCTGGATGATAAAACTGAATCTTCCAAATCAAGTATGATGCGATTGTTTTATGCCATAGAGGGAGTGGCATAGTCAGCACACCATGTCAAGTGCTTCGTGTGTAGTAAAACCCCATGACTATATATAGACCTCTTCCTGTAATTCACTTGATTTTGGAAGACGGATGATGGCATGCAAATGATAAGATAAAATGTAGTGAGGATGGCGTCACTCAAACAAAGTGGCACGTTGAAGCGAAGGAGCAAGGTAGCGTTGTTTAAACTAGGTATCAATTTCCTTTTGGCTAATGCCATTCTGTTGTGGGGTTATGAGCACACAAACATTGGTGCAGAAATGCCTTGGGAAGTGAAAAGATTGAAAAGGAGTAGAAAGATATTCACATGCATTATCATTGTGTAGAATTCTAATCAGGGTACCAAATTAAATATCCTATTTGGCCATTACTTTGCTCTGTTTTCATTCTTCTGAAACAGAAGCTTCAGAGTCAATAATTCACACTATATGGATCTTATTTGGCAATATTATTGCTACGTTTTTATTCTTCTTAAATATATTTGACAAGTAAAGACTTAAGGCTTATATTTTTTGAGAGACTTGAGGTTAAGTTTATTTTTTATTTTTTGGTCAATTCATTCCTAGACAAAGAATAATGTTGTGCAGGTAAATAATATATATATATATATTAGTAGATTAGATCATTAATATAAATTGATGATATATTTATAATTTGAGAATTGGAGTTGGCTATTGTGGATTAGGTGTTTGTTTGTATATCAGTTGCTTGGGTTGTAAAGAACCAATTCAACCCAAAAGCTTAAGCTGTTGGGTGAGGCTACATTAATGGTTTTATATATCTCAACACGCCCCCTCACACGAGAGCCCACCTACCTGTACGAACAAAGAAACTCCACTTGAAAGAAAGTGGGGGGCGATGAGAATCGAACCCGGGACTCAAGGCTCTGATACCATATAAAGAACCAATTCAACCCAAAAGCTTAAGCGGTTGAGTGAGGCTACATTAATAATTTTATATATCTCAACATGAGTCATGGGTTATCTTGATCCGAGTTGTAATAGCCATAGCAGAATATTTATAGTACACACCATGTGCATAGAAATCTCTAGTTTCTCTCCTACAGACTACAGTTTGACTTGAATTCTCATTGATACTCTTGCAATGGAACTGTAATACTCTTGCAATGGAACTATAACCCTCTACTTCAAAAGAAAAAAGAAATCCTACTTACATGGATAAGAAATTCCTTGGATGTGAGGATCCGATTGTGAAGCATCCACGGGGCACTGGAAAAACTGCATGTATAATTTATGTCAAGAGGGTCTGTAAATAGTAAACAGAGGAAACTAAAAACTGCAGTTGGAATCACCATAAGAATGAGCAAGTCACCTCAAAGTCAATTTGATAGGTGCCAATTCCAGCATTTCAATATAAATTTTCTTCTGTGTTCTGGCCAACAGATAAATTTCTTGCCACGGGGCCCCAATTGGAACTATTGAAGGTAATGATGCATTTTTTTTAGATTTTTCATTAAACATATTAGAAATTCTTGGAGGACATTGGTCAGCACTTAATCTGAAATTCTCTCTAGTTTGAACAAAGGAGGATGAATCCCTTAATGATACCCCGTCATAGTGATCCGAAGATGGTATGATTCCATACTGCATCCCAGAAGAGATATTTGTAAAGAACTCAAATAAACTTAATATGACTCCTTGTTCAATCTCAAGATGGAAATCTGCAATCCTGCAAGCATAAAATCCAATATGACAAGAAATGACTTTAAAAAAAAAAAAAAAAAAAACACAAACGGTGGACTGTAAAGTTGCAACAAATAGAAACCTCAATTTTATGTATTCAAATGAAATAAATGAAATGTCTTTCTTCCTCCACTTTGACATTTCTAGGCAGAACACAGGAATAGAAGAACTGCTGCAGGAATTCATTTGATTTAATATTTCAGTTCTTTTTCTTGCAACATCATCCCTCGATTTCATTTTGTCAACTTGGCAGGATCTGTATCCACTATCGAAGGACAACAAAACTGGATATGGTGTAGAGCGCAACTGGTTATCAATTTGTAAGAATGATATCAGCATTGAAAGACTTTGCCTATCCAAACTTTGCAAGAGATCGATTTGTATATCCTTAACACAGGCAAAAAGCAATTCCTACAGAAATAAAAGTATGATTAACAGCGATTAAAGAGATCCAGAAAAGAAAGTTGACAGTTCACTAACCTGCGGGTATGAACTAATCAAAGAAATCCCAATATAAGGAATAAAAATTGATATTTTCTCCGTGTATTCTGAAGGCCGAACTTGATTGTGATCATATAATCTTTTCTCTGCAGCATGTGGAACACTTGATTTCTTCACATCATTGAAAATATGGTAATTTGAATCAAGAACACTGAGGACCTGTAAGAATAAAACATTATCTATGAAGGCAAGGCCGTGATTTTTCATGTCAGATATATAAAATCAAAATAAAATGGAGTCACCTTTGTTGCTCCCTCTGCATGGACTGATACAAAGAAAGTCCTCTGTGGCTTCTGGAATCAACATTTACGCAAGACACCATTAGAAATCATGGAATCTAGACTTGAGTGCAAGAATTTTGTATTTATGAATTCTACAGACTTCAAACTTGTATTCAGTCTCAAGATAAAGTATCATTCCGATGATGGCCAAAAGAAATTTTCATCTTCACTACAGAAACATATTCCTAATGTGGTGTGAATAATGCCAAAAACATTATATCAGGCACATTGAGCACGCAGTAATTTGACAAGATGGAAACTCCCAAAAATGAAAAAAAATAAAAAATTATAGTATCTGATCTTGAGACCTATCTTTAGAACTCTACATGACACCCTCTATGTTTGCTCAAATTTCCCAGAGGTCATCAATTGATTTATATTTGTAACAATCTAGATAATATGACCTATATGCTTAAACATGTGGAGTAGTGTTAGAAACGTGTATATAATTAGTGGAAGTCCATATTCATTAACTATATTTCAGTAGCCAATCCATTGGCTTGGAAAATGCAAAATGGTTTACCTCAGAAGTTGATGACAAGTAGACAGGCATATATTCTTTGACATCATCAAGGGCATATGACCCCAACACTCGCTCTCCAGGTACCTTCCATTTTGGTAAAAAACATTTTTAGGCCAAGTAATATGAAGTTTCTATTGTGTAAAAAAAAAAAAAAAAAGTTTACCTCCACGATAAGACGATGAGGATAGCAGGGTTCATCCCAGGTGTAAGGATAAGAAGCGTAGGAGTGAATAACTGTGTCAAACATTTCACACCTCTGCTGATATATTCGCAATCTCTAGAAAGTAGCAAGAAAAACAATAAATTTAAATTACCAATGGATTAAGAATAGCGTGCAATGCCCATGCTTTTTTAGTGCATAACTTTAATAACTTGATAAGCCATAAGGGAAAAACAGCCAGCACATTCATAATTCATTATCCATTAATGAAATACAAAGTGGCATTTGCTAAGGAACAATAAATGCTTTGTCAGTGAAATAAAGGAATGGCTTTTCAATTGGTTTTATAATTTATAAATAATTTTACAAAATTTGAATATGCGACATTTTACCATAATATTGACAGTATTTACTATTTCATTAATTTTTAAAATTAATAATTTGTTTTGACACTCAAGAAGTACATTTCACTGAAATGTGTATTGTGGTGCTACAGTATGCATATATTGTAATTATCATTGATTTGGTTTTACTTTTATTAGATAAATTATGATGAGTTAAGTCCACACTAGAAACTGAGTGCTCCTTCACCAAGTCTCTGCTTTACTCTATGAATCTACTGATGTTCAGGAACTAGTACCTTTCTCTAGACAATAACCTAAATCAACTCCTGAGCTAGCTAAAACTAAAGATGAACAACCACAACTAGTTTATCAAAGTAAAAAAAAAAAACCCAAACTGGTCCAACAAGCTTCATTTGTCTGAACCCACAGTTAAAACTGAGCATACAATTCTTGAATTTGATCCTTCGAATATATTGTAAGATAGACTCTGATAACCTATCTGTAAAGAACCTTGGGATACACCACCCCAAAAGCTAGCTCAAAGGGTGGGAGTGCCCAAGGCCTTATAAACTCCACATTAATTGCACATACAAACAATGTGGGACTATATATCTCAACACGCCCCCTCACACGAGAGCCCATTGGGCTTGAAGAGTGGATGATGCAACAGGCCAACCTACCTGTGCTAAGAGATTCCACAAGAGAAAGTGGGGGACGGCGAGGCTCTGATATCATGTAAAAGAACCGATTCAACCCAAAAACTTAAGCTGTTGGGTGAGGTTACATTAATGGTTTTATATATCTCAACACTATCCATTGCCTTATGGAAAGGGTGTAAGTTCTATATCAAATTCATTATCTCTCAATTTGTCTCTTCTAAAAACCTTCATTACAATTTCAACATCAATGCAAGAAGCATTAAAAGATGAAAAATAGGTTTAAGCTATACATGAAGAGATGAGTGCCTAGGAGAAAAATATGACATGAGAAGTTGTTAATAGGCCAAGAGAAAAGGAAGCAAAGAGGTGCACATGGATCTAAATTTTGAAGTATCGATGTGACACTACACTTGATAGGTATAAGGCAAGATTAGTGGTTAAAAGATACACTCAGACATGTAGCATTGATTATCAATGGACTTGCAACATGGACATGAGAGCGGCAAGGATCGAATTCTATAAAACTTGGTTACAGAAGCTTTGATACCATGTTAGGAATCAACTCTCCCAAAAACTCCAGCGGTTAAGTGAAGACACATGAATAGTTTTATATTATATTTCTAAAAGAGCAAAACAACAAAATGGGAAGTGAAGAGGAGAGTCCTAAGTTTAACAAAGGACAGTATAACAACTAGTAGGAAGATTGATAAACCTAGCTTATTCTAGACAAGATTTAGCTTATGAGGTTAGAATTATTAGTCAATTTTGCATGACCAAAGGGAGAGTTACTTGCTTGTCATGGACAAGATTCTATAGTATTTTAAAGCTACAACTAGGAAATGATTGATATTCTAAAGAAAGGGAAACCTGTCCTCAGAAGTGTATATTGATGTTGACTATGCACGATCCATCACTGACCGAAAATCAACCCAAGGCTAATATATGTTTCTCTGAGGGAATCAAGTGCTTGGAGTAAGAAACAAAATTTCGTAGCGAGGTTAGGTACAAATGCAGAATTTCGAGCTATGACTCAAGGTATTTGTGAACTATTATGGGTGAAATTTATTTTAGATGGCCTCAATATAAGATATGAAGGATCCTTGAAGTTGTTCAATGATAATGAATGTCATTTGTCTAGTACATAATCCAGTTTATGCATGACCTAACAATACATATAGAGATCAACTGCCACATCATTGAGGTAAAACTTGGATAGCAGACTAATCATTACGCCATATACCCCTTCAAGCCATCAATTAGTTGATGTATTGACATAGAGACTTCCCACCGAGAAATTTCAAGACTTTACTAACAAGTTGGGAATCCATTCCTTAACTTGATGAGTGTTGTAAATCCAACATGTATAAATTATAATTATCATTGATTTGGTTTTTCTCTTATTAGATGGATTATGATAAGTCATATTATAGGGTAATTACGATACAGATTATAGACTTGATTTGTCCGAATTTGTTCCTCTAGAATTAGCTAAATAATTAGGAAAGTAGTTATTAGCAATTATTCTCATTAGGCTAATGTTATAAATCCATGTAGATGATTATACAAGCAATAATATATAGATTGCCTCATCTCAACTTACGGTTTATTCTTCTCAACATATGGAACCTGTAAATTGGACCCATATAGAACAACTAAAAAAATCATCAGCAGCAACCATTAACTTAATATTACAAATAGCTTTTAAACACATTAGACGCATTCAGATGAAAATATAGAGAAAGCTGAACATACATATCAACATACGTAAATAAAAGGGAAAACAATCCAAAATCAGATAATAAAAGCAGTAATCCTTCAGGCATCAGAAGGCAGTGCAACTATTTTAGAATTCCAAATAATGCAGTAGTGCAACTGAAAAACTAGAGACAAACCTCCTTAGAAAAATTATCAATTCTGTATGGCATATACCCTGTGTCATCATCTGACAAAAGAATCAAGTTGGTCCCTGAGTTTCCCTTAATGTTTCCAACTATTTTTTCATCTCCCATTGATATGTCAGCATTTTGCACTTCAACCCGTACCATGTTTGAAGTGCCAAAAACAAAGTTCCTCATTTTCAGTTGCGTATCACCCAGTTGATCCGGTAAAAAGCTGCCAGACCACTGCCATCCAGACTCATTATAACAAATTGAAACAAGTAGCTCCCTGAATCACATTCAGAATGAGAGTAGTAAGTGTGTTAGAATATGCAATGTATTGAAACAACTTGAAACAGGCAGCTCCCTGCATCACATTCAGAATATGAGTAATAAGTGTTAGAATATAGCATATGGTTATTATAAATATTAGAATTATTTTATTATTATTTTATAATAGTTAGAATACTAATAAGTATATTTGGGCTTAGACCATTAGGTTTTTTAGTCTCTTTAAATAGAGAACTCTTGTACAAATATTATACAATTCAATAATATACAAATATTCAATAATATACAAATCTTCTTTTCTAGTTGGTATCAAAGCTCTCGATTCTGAGGGCTCTTTTTCCGCAAATCACCGCTTCTAAAAACCAAACCCTTTTGCCTCTCGCCGCCGCCGGAAAAAAATTTCCAGGGACTTTTTGGACCGTGAGGACACCCGTTTCACTCCATTTTCTCAGATCTATTATTCTACGGAGGTTTCTTTTTCATCAGACGACCGGAACAGCTCAAGAAAGAAAAGAAAAAAAAGCGTATTGTTCACGCGACACTGCTCATCGCATACTGTTCACCGGGCACTGTTCACCGGGCACTGTTCACGTGACACTGTTCATCTTGCACTATTCACTGGGTACAGTTCATCGGAAAAAAAAAAAAGGGAGAGAAATTTATTTTATTTTTCTGATCGACTATGTTTAGTAAGATCACACACCCTACATCTCTTCTTACATCTTGCACTTATTTCAAAAATTCATGGATTATGGATTCTGGTGCAACTGATCATATGACCTGTCTAGCCGATTCTTTTCTTTCATATCACCCTACTAGTGGTATCCATACTATAGCTGTAGCTGATGGATCCCACAAATCAGTTGTGGGTTCTGGTAACATTCAAATTCGGACGGACACTTTGGTATCCATCATGCCAGTCCTGTGACTTTCTTCACCCCTGACAGTGTGAAAAACTTCAGAAAGAGGAGGTAATTTTTCTTTACCAAGAATTTGAACTCGAATGGGGTCATATTCTGAGTTGAGCTCACAAAGAAAGTCAAAAATATGACTTCTTTCAATAGAGGTGGCCAAAGTGGCTACATCTTTGCTACACTCCATCTTCAAGCTTTGGTATTGATCAAGCTCAGTCCACAGCGCATTCAAAATGCTATAATACTCTGTCACAGAGGAAGAGCCTTGCTTGGTAGAAAAATTCTTATTCCTCAGATCATAGTAGGTGGCAGCATCTTGCTTCATTGAGTAAGTCTGTCTAAGAATATTTCAGATCTCAAGAACAGTAGGTAAGAACATGCAATGTTAACTAACCTCAGGAGTCATAGAGTTCCATAGCCACATCATAATAAGAGAGTCTTCATCATCCCAGTCAGCAAATTTTGGATCTGTTTTGGCTCTTTAAGAATGAGTAATTTTACGACGCTCTTTAAGGATGGTACGAACAAACTGGGACCATTGCAAATAATTCTTCCCATTAAGACGGTAATTCTGATGAAGAGGAGGAAGGTCATTTGGAGAAAGAATAACCATCGAGCGTGTACCATATGATTGTCTGATTGGAGTATCTTCAACGTCCGACATAATAAGGGCTTGAAAAAATTTTCAGTGGCCGATAGCGATAAATTTTTCTTCTGTTTTTTTTTTTTTTTTTTAATGAACAGTATCGATGAACAGTACTCCCGTGAACAGTGCCCGTGAACAATACCGTGAATAGCTTCTTCTTTTTTTTTTTGAGTTGTTCCGGTCGTCTGATGAAAAAGAAACCTCCGTAGAATAATAGATCCGAGAAAATGGAGTGAAAACAGGGGTCCTCACGGTCCAAAAGGTCCCCGGAAAAAATTTTCCCGCGGCAGCTTTGTGGCGGCGAGAGGCAAATAGGGTTTGGTTTTCAAAGGCGGTGACTTGCGGAAGCAGAGCTCTCAGAATCGAGAGCTTTGATACTGTAAAGAACCTTGGGATACACCACCCCAAAAGCTAGCTCAAAGGGTGGGAGTGCCCAAAGCCTTATAAACTCCACATTAGTTGTTCATCAAACCAATGTGGGACTATATATCTCAACACGCCCCCTCACACGAGAGCCCATTGGGCTTGAAGAGTGGAGAATGCAACAGGCCCAGCCTACCTGTGCTAAGAAATTCCACAAGAGAAAGTGGGGGACGGCGAGGCTCTGATACCATGTGAAGAACCTAGGGATACACCACCCCAAAAGCTAGCTCAAAGGGTGGGAGTGCCCAAGGCCTTATAAACTCCACATTAGTTGTTCATCCAACCAATGTGGGACTATATATCTCAACAGATACCAATTAGAAAAGAAGTTTTGTATATTATTAAATTGTATAAAATCTGTACAAGAGCTCTCTATATAAAGAGTACTGAAAGACCTAATGGGCTAAGCCCAAAATACACTTCTATAGTATTCTAGCTATTACAAATAAATAGATAAAATACTAATTCTAATATTTACAACACCATCTTACCTAAGAGCTCAAGTTGTTAAATGAAGGTCGCTTTAATGGTTTTATATTAGACTTCTCTAATACTAAGAGTGAACTAAAAAAGGTCAACCAATGATGTTACTAAAAAAATACTCCCCGTTAAACCCAAATAACTAGGGTAGGGGAGAAGGTGATTTATGTATCCAGCCTTGCATATTTGCCACCAATGGTGTTATTAATTTACTTGAAATTGTTTTGAATCAAACCACGTCTCTATCAAACCATTACATTACGAATAAGCAATGGGAAACAACAGACAATTTGTGAACGAGAAAAGACCCTGTTTTTTATAGTTCTTATAGTATAAACTACTTAAGAGTGCACAAGCTTGTACTTGGGCACCACAATGTTAATACTTGAAAACCTAGGGGAATAAAAGACAGGCAACCTCAATAATATTACAATCAGATTCAAAGAAGACAAAAATTCCTTTTCCAAATTCATCAGATGATTAATCATTAAATGATCATTCATTTAATGGAAGCATTTTGACACGCATGCTGATCCCAGTGGATTCAAAAGGCAATATCCAAAAATATGCATGTGGTGGCAACTACAATTTATCCATGAAACAGACACAACGTAAACTATCCAAGATACATACCTGGTCGTATCTGTCCAGTGAAGATGAGCATGCTCTCCGATTCCTAAATAAAAGAGGACATCAGTTCCCTTCTGCTGATAAGATATTTCCTTGCTGCAAGCATTGCTAATCACAAATCTGCATATTTTTAGACATCGTTCAGTAACATGGAATGACACTAATATAAACAATTATGTCTCTGTAAAGAACCCGTCATCCTAAAAGCTTTTCAGATAAGGCTAAAGAATGGTTTTCAACTAGAACACACATCCTCAAATAAATGCACTTTTCAATTGAAGGATGAATAAAGCGCTTTCCTTTTAGGGGGCGTTTGGTATGAGAGATATTTTTTTTAACCTGGAAAAAAAGATGGTTGATGATTTGGTAGGAATTTTTTTTATCCCGGATAAGTTACGAAAAAGTGTTTGGTTGGCCAAAATTTTGCCAGGAAAGTTGGTTTCATTTTACTGATGCTATGTTTGGTTGATGATAAAATATTGATGGGATAATCATTTGACTTTATATTCAGAATCTAAGACCCTAGACAAAAAAAAAATACCAAAGAATCAGTGGGATAATTGTTTGCTTTTGTGTAGTTGAAAAGGGAAATACCTGAGGAAATTATTTGCTGAGATTTTTTTCACAATACTCATACCAAACATGGTCATTAAATATTCCCCACCCCACTTCCCCATCATTCCATACCAAATACCCATACCAAACACCCCCTTACAGAATTTTAATTAAGTCAAGAGAATAAGGCAGCAAGGAAAAATCAACCTACTGACTGCTTTATCAAGGGTCTTTAATCCCATGTCAAGCAGCCAACCATCATAAAAGCTTAAGCTTTTAAGGGGAGGTCCGCAAATAGATTTCATCAATAACAATATCCATGAAGACCAATACATTACCTGGGCTGGAAAGTAATTGCATTTGTCCTCCCAGCATACTGTTCAGCAACCAAGTTAGATGTCACAGCTAGAATGAATGCAGAATTTGAAGACAACTGAGGAACAATGATAGTACTCGAACCACTTGGTGGTAACAGAGAAAATGGACTTGACCACAAAGAATATGGCAACTGTTCCTTAACATCTTCAGGAAAACATCTACTTACTTTAACAAAAACATCATTTACAGAGGAATTAGGGCTTGGAGAATACATGCATGGCCCAACCTTCTCATGCTCATGATTACCAGAACCCGAATCTCTCCAAGTTGACTGGATCCTTGAGCTTAGTGGACTCTTCAGTCTTCCTAAAGAAGAATTTCGAAACACAAAATCGCTTTTGCTTTGTTGCCTTGCCAAATTTTCATGGTAATTACCAGAGAATAAAGAGTTCCTTCGAAAACTCATGGAATTTTGAAAACCATCCTCTCTGCATGAAAAGGTATGATTCTTCAGATAACTCCTTGGGTTACAGTGAACTTCAGCATGTAATTCATGGCTGGGTGTAATAAGCAGAGAAAGGCCATCCTTTTTAGAAGAAAATGTTTCACTTTCACCAGCATCATAATAAGAAGGAATGACAAATCCCCTTTCATTTGTTTCACCAGTAGTTTCCGTTATACACAGGGGGAAACCCATGCAATTATACAACATAAATGGAACAAAAATCATGAGTTCCCTGCTACCAGAATATGCATCCATCACCTTCTCCACAGTAACATACATAGGGCCTACACGTGAGGGCAAGAAAATTCTTTTAAGGATGCATTCACAAGACAATACATACAAGACAGAAGTCTTGACATAAAATCAATTTACCATTTGAATTATTTGGTTTGAATATCAGGGTTTCAGACAATGAAAACTTGGTTTCACTGAACTTGGCCATTGTGCAGAAAGTTTCTAAACGAGGAAATTTAAAATCAGAATGTTTAAATCCATCAATGCAGATCTCCAGTCCAAGGTCGTGTGAGGGATCAATATGATAAACAGAAGTTTCCACCTAGAAAAGAAAATATATAAAATCTTCAGACTGTTGTACCACTATGAACAGGGGAAAAACTACCAATGCTGTCAAATATTATCAACAAGAGAAGGGGTGTGGGGTAATTATATATAGAAACAGCCATCACGAACCTCTGAAACTCTCACAGTATGATTTACCCCACCACTCTCACTAATCAACATAATTTCCTTAGGAAGGTAGTTGTTAATAATTAATGGAGCACTTAGGATCAAATGATGAATGTAGTGCTTCTTTGCATCATCTGCAGAGACATTATTTTTCAGCCAGCCAGATGAAGTCAAGCTGATATTCCTAACTGATAGACAGCACCGAAATGGATGACTACTTGGATGAGATGGATAGCACACGAAATATTTGAAATTTCCTACTTTGCTATTTACTGAGAGAAGATTTGATAGGTTATGAGCTTCACTCCACAAGTAAGAGTTCCCCATCGGCCGCCACCTTACACAACCAGCTTCAGCCAAATGTAGTGGAAGTGGTAATTGTTGCCCGGGTTGTATCGGATCTAATATCTGAAGTAATGAGACTATATATCATACAAGTAAAATCACATAACAATTACAATGCACTAACGATCGAAATGGTGGAGAAGCAGTAGAAACTTGTGTACCGTTGGTGACACGCCAAATGGAATATCAAACCGCAGCTCAAGAGGTGTAGAAGTTGCATTTAAAAGGACAACCTGTATGTCAAAAAGTTAGCTTATTAGAGAGAAAAAGGATGCATGAAGTAATGGAAACTCTAGCATTATAAAGAAAATATAATCACTATGTACATACAGTGGAGTATATTCGTATTAACTTGCTATAGCGCAGCACTGAAACATCAAAAACAACAGGAACAACAAAAGTAGGGGTTGTATTCATTCTACCATCCTCGGCATTTTCATTATACGTCTTGGAGAAATTAACCTCAAAGCATGTTAGTCCCACTAAATCCATTGAAATTGGATCAGATTGCATAGATGTTCCTTCAAGCTGTACAATAATATAATGATGAGCAAAACCGTTTGACCTTTGCTCATTTAGACTATCAGAAGATTGAGAAGGCCTGTAACGGGAGAGTTGCTGTTCAGCATTTTCGTCCATGTATATTGGAATTGCAGAACCGGGTTGCACATATTTTGCATGATTCTCGTCAGAATCATAAAGTTCATCCAGATTGACAGGTCCATGATATACATGATATAGAAGAGGCACAGAAGTTAAGTTTTGTAGAAAATAAGGAGCAGCACATCTTCTAGCATACATGTGTTCAGAACATGGCGAATGTGAAAGTTTGTTGCCGTCATGATCGTTCAATCCCAACATCTCAGTAGTACGTGAAACACACTGCAAGAAACAAAGCTCATAAATAAAGTTTATGTCTTTGGTAATTTTTCATAACGATAAGCTCAATGTATATACAGAGAAAACACAAGGAAGGGACTTATACTAGTATAGTAAAAACCACAAAACAAATAGCAGGCATAAATTATCAGGATTAAAATCTGGTTTCTGATGCAAAAGCATGAGAAACTTTTCAAACCCAAATCTAGAAGGATAAAAAACAAAATTCTCATGTTAATTTATATTATCCTTAGCACATAACGGAAGAAAAGTGCAGGGACTATCTCTTCAAGCCAATTTATTTAATCATTCAAAGGAGACAGTCATTTTAAGAGTAAACAAGAATACAAAATATGAAACTAGGACAACTGAACTGGACTTGTCATTATAAATTGAGATGCCAATGAATTAAATTTTACACTTTCGAAAAGAATTACATTATTATACCTATAGGGCCAATTGATGAGCAAATACATCTAACTAGTTTTACATTATCAGAGTAAAAAAAATATTATCCGATATGTTGTAACTTCACATCAAAGTGATCACCCAGCATATCAAAAACCAGATCTAGTTATGTCCACATTTGACAACAGACTGAGTGGAAAGAGATGATTTGGATGTCATATCAAATAATAGGTTCCCATAAAGAAGATGAAATAAAGAGAACAAAAATCAATATACCTCAACTAAGGATTCCGTAATATTAATATTCAGCTGAGTCGTTGATTTGAGAATGATATTTGTTGAAACAGACCTGTTCAGAAGAACATTCATTTCTTGTTCCCTGACTAAAGTCAATAGAAACTCCCAAGGCTCAATAAAAGGCTCCCATGTCACCTTCATTTTGCAGCATACAACCACATCAACAAATTGTTAATGCAAAAGCATCAAAACAATAACAATGGTATGCACCAGGGAAAGAAAACAAAAACAATGGTAATTTCACTAAATGCACCTTTTCAATGTTATTGTAGTTTACTTGAAGATTGCCAGTGACGGAACACTCAAAGTGCTTTCCAACTGCATTTGCATGGAAGAGGATATTTCTGACAAGAATCTCCAACTGAGGCCCATTATAGCTCCACTAAAAGGAACCAGAAAAGGCTTATAAAAATGAAATAAGTGAAAATGCAATGTAAGGAATCAATACTCTAATCTAAAACGAATGGCTAAAGGTTCTTGAATCAACAACAGATGAATGAGAGAGTCAATATTTAGACTGCATTTATCAAACAAAGAAAGTTCTGAAAGATCTGTTATCAATGGAACGAGCTCAATATCCTGGTGATCATTAAAAAATGTTAACAATTTTAATCTGGAGAGAGCTCAAGATTTGGTCTCTATCAATACAAATTTTCATCATCTACAAGCAACTATGTCAAGGACCAATTCTCCAAAAAAGCTGAAACTAATAGGTGAAGGGCTCACGAATAGCTTTCAAATATAACACATCACACAAAAACTCTTAGGGCTTGAAGCATGGATCACTACTCTACCTTGTGCTGACTTTTATTTTGAAGAATGGGCATGGAAAAGATCAAACTCCTTACCACTTAATCACAATGGTCTTGATGCCATGTTAAGGACCAACTTAAGCTTTTAGAAAAAAGCTCATCAATGGTTTCTATGTTTAACAAACTAAAATGAAGGAGTGAGCAAAAAGTGAGACAATTTTTGGAAATGCAGGGAAGCCATTCGAAGATGGGGCTGGAATTGTTGAGATTGCAAAATGCAAACCATTGACAAGATGAATCATATACAGTAGTTGTTCATTTCACTAATAATGGGCAGGGCCATGATGAAATTAAAATTGAGAAGGATAGAAATAGAGTTTAGGTATATCTGGCTTACTTGTATTTGTTTATAGAAATTTTTTTTTTTTTTTTTGTACCCGTACCTTTACATGTACATATATCCATGTCCTTGTAACCTTGGTAGAAGCTCTGCTATTGGAAATTATAGGAAAGAAATCCCGAAATATTGTGAAAATACAACATCTCATAATTAGAAATATTGTAGTCAACTATTCTGTTTTAATGATATTCCTGTTTTTGAGGAATTCCTAGTTAATTCTGGAGATTTCCTATCTTTGTTTACCTTTTCATAACTCGGTCCTTCCTATATAAGGAATCTCCAATCATTTGAATAATTCAAGAGATTAAATAATTTCTCCGTACTCTGATCCTAGAACAGATCAAATCAAGTATAACAAACACATAACTCCCATGCACTTGCATGTCAAGATTACAACCTGTCCCTGTTCAGAACAACAATGTTCTAATGAAAGTTTAAAAAGTTAGTTAATTATATATAAAAAGGGCAACCTGGTGATATAAAGCTCTCACTATGCACAAAATCCAAGGAAAGGTCAAACTCATTGTGTGGGTCTATGATACGATACCACCCCCAAGGGCAATTTAGAGAAAGCAATTGGGCTGAGTCAGCAACAAGGCAGTTAGGAAGGAATATTCATGAAATGTGTTATGTGATGATTACCAACAGAATGGGGAAGAAAGTGGTACACAACATGAGCAACGTGAAGACTATGCAATTGGTATAAATAGTAATTGGGACAGCCAGAGGGAGGATCTTTGGGAAGTATTGGGATCCATTTGGATATTGGGAGAGACTCATGAGCCTCTCGAATTGCTCAAGAATATCTTTTCTTAAACTTTCTGTATTTCTTTTCGTTTTGTTTTACCCAGTTATTTCAGCACTTTTCATTTCAATGTTCCAAGAATCTGTAATTCTACTCCCTCATTAATCAATATCAGAAGTTTGCCTCTGTTTGATTATCTTTTATTTCAATTTTCCTCTCTGTTACCTTTCAGTCTATAGTAGGCGGCCTTATCTTGCATTTAGAAGAGGCTGATTACATGAATCAAACTTATGTCCTTTGGATCACATGGCAACAACATCAACCATTGTTTAAATGAAATAAATAAAAGAAAAATTAAAAATGAAAATAAAAGCAAATAGCAATAGATGAAAAAAAAATGTCAGTAAAGAAAAAAGAATCTGTACAACTTGAATTGAAAATACTACCAACATACCTTTCCATCTGTTAGTAGAATAGAAACCTTCCTCATCTGAAATTTAAAAGTAATGCCACTTGTTGAGTGCAGAGAAGATCCTGATTTGGGAGCTTCAAATTTTACAGCACCCCATAAATAGAATGCAGGATGCAGTAACCATACATCTGAATGATCACAGATAATCTCCCCTTTTAGATTGATGTTGTTTGTATCATTCATATAGAGTACAATGTCCACATGCACCTGAATTATATCAAAAAGTGGCGTTGAAGTAAGCCTTCCATTCTCAACTATCATTATTACACTGCTCAATTTTTCCATATTGGACTTCAGTTGGATATCACTGCTTCTTATGACCAATTCAAAACCATTCATGTTGAAAGAAACAGTAAGAAAATTTGCATCTTTTTCTTCAATTATATCACAATATACACTTAAAGGTGTCACCTTGAGACCTTCAGTATGCTGAAAGTCCACACCAGGTTCCTCACTAGCCCAGACAGGGATATGAATTGTAATACAAATGTTTTCTGACTTAATAATCAGTAATACAACATCCTCCATCTCTTGTGATATAAAATGTGATGAGGCACTTTCAGAATCAAGAAAAATGGAAGCATCTCTAACAACTGTTTTTTGTCCAGAATTAGCAGCATTGACAGACAAACTCTTTGATGGTGCATCTATAGGAGTTTTTTCCATATGTGCACAAAAATGATTGAAAAATTTAACAACCTCAGTCCACTCAGAAAAATGAAGCCAAATATCAAGGAGCGAAAAACAAAGGCTAAGTTCATTCTTCAAGTCAATAGATTTAGAAAAAGAGATGCGAAGTACTAAGGTGGAAGAAGAAGTTGAGGTGCATTTTGCCAAGACGGAATCATGTGGAGAGTACAACACTAACTTAGAGAAACCCAAATCTAAGCATACCAAAGAACCATTTATCAAGGATGCAGAACAACTAAACCACAAATCACCCTTAGTTATTAATTCCAAAGAATCTTCTTTTCTATGACAGAAGCTTATCAACAAAGATTGAGTACAACATCTAACTTCTGTGCATATCATGGTTGAGGCCGTCAGGGTTGGAGAAATGGATCCAGTTGCCTTTACACTTCTCTTTGAATGGAGGAATTGAAGAACATCCGATTTGAAACATTCGGATTGATCATCAACTGAGGAGAATTCCTCAACAACATCCCTTATGGCCATGCATCCATCATAAAAGTGGTCATCTGTTTTCAAAGCAAAATTCATCAGGACAATTAGATAACCCAAAAATATAAAAGTACCTAAACAAGAAAAAGAACACCAAAGTATGCTACCTTCAACAATAATATGACAACTGCTGATGCTTGCCATGAAACATATCGACGAAGAAGAGCTTCTACGGTTAGATTCAATTCCATGTGGAATTCTGACCCAAATATCAGCATTTATGGGTGCAATTAAAGTACTTGTTATAAATTCTGTATTCCGTTCAATTGTTGCTAAGCCAAGCATATCATTCTTGAGCAAAAGGAATGACATGAACAAGTCTCGAGCAAACACATTTAAACAATTATTTCTTTTGGCAAGCTTATGAATAGGAACTGAAGATTCAGGGGGGATGTCCTTTAATACATCGTCAAAACCAGAATTCTTAATGAAACTACCATATATCTGTGGCATTTCAACCTTAAGAAACTGATGTTCATTGCTTTCCACTGGCAAAATAAGAATAGAGTCCAAGATTTCAAACTTATACGCAATGCTCATTTCATTTTTTACATTTGAAAACTGATCATTTGAATCACCATCCCAATCAGATAATGAAAAGTAACCAATGATGATGGAGACATATTCAGAGGATAACATGCAGTACACATGCTGAATGCTGATGCTTACTTCCAACTCAGCAGTTGAAGATATGTTCAGTCTTTTCCTTAACCGTACATTTAAAATAGGAGACAAATTTGCTGAGGAGGGACCCCATAGATAATCTTGAAAATTTCGAGCGCCCCAAGATGATGTAAGAACCAATCCTTCAGTAGAAGACAATATATCCATACTGTCTTCACAAAAAAAAAGAGATGATTTGGATGTAGGCACCATGATTGTTCCAATAATGCATGATGAATCATGAAAATGAGCCCTTATTCCATATAGGTGCAACTCAATGGAAAAATTATTAGAGGTGCTCACAGTCCCAGATTCAAGAAAATATCCATAATCAGATTTGGACTTCAAAGGAGAGACATGCAAAACTTTGGACCCTCTTCTCATATTGGATTTGGAACTTGTGATTTTTCTGTCCCTCAGAGTAAAATATTTTCTCCAGTCAGGAATGGCATGTATGAGAGCACTCTCTAGACTACCAAGAGAACCAGAATTGTAAATTGTAACAAACGGGAAGCAAGCCAATGGAATGCATGAAGAATCCGTGGATCCCAATTCAAAATAATTTGAGAAGCCAAACTTTTGTAACCCAAAATTTGAGAAATTTTTTGAAATGTCAGCAGTATTGCCGGTAGAGGATTTCTGAAAACTGGTACTATAGGCAGACAACCGGTTAAAGAACCCAATAAGCAGTCCAGCAATATGCGGGTAGCAATGGATATCAGCATTATTTATGCACATAAAACACTTGTGACAAACTAAACCAGTTCTGGGAAATTCATAATGCATGGCAAAACATGCATCAGCTGCATCAGAATATTGATCAAATTCAATATTTGGTTCAGAAACACAGTCTTCTTCAACTGCAGCACCAGGAGAAGATGAATTCCCTGTAAAAAGCACAAAACGGCTATCTTTTTCTTCTTTCATTTTATAAGCACAGATCATTAAAGACTTCATACTGACAAAGAATTCCTGAAAGTCTGTAGAATTATACCTGCAGATAGTTAAGCAAAATAAGTGAAATCAATAATTTGTTTTTACCTGCAAACAAGATAAAGATGGTGGCAGGGGAAAAAAGGTAAAAGGTAAGACAAGCAAAAAAAGAAGTTTTGTTTACAGTGAAATCAATACTTTGTTTTTTCCTACAAACAAGATAAAGATGGAGGCAGGGGAACAACGGTATTAAAATATCATGCACATACTAAAACCAATATAAGGCCACCTGAAAAAGAAAGGCAGTGTCGTTGAACTCAAAAACTGAATTGGAGCTTATAAAGATGCATTTCAACCAAAAAACTTAAGCTATTAGGTAAAGGCCACATTAATGTTTTTCCATCATATTTCTCGAACACACCCTCTCACACAAAAGTTCATCAGACTTGAAGAGTGAACAATATACAAGCTCATCTATTTGTGTTAAGAAACTTCATAATAGAATGGTTGCATTCAAGATCGAACTCGTGACCACCTGGTGAGAGGCTCCAATACCATGTAAAGAACCATTTTAACCCAAAAGCTTAAACTATGCGGTGAATGTCACATTATAAATTTTATATTATATTTTTCTAACAAAGTTGAATTGCTAAATCAAGTACATTATAAGAAGCTATTTGTTGAAAATAGGATATTGTATTGAAAAATAATTAGTTCCACATCTTTTAACTTGGTCATTCTACTATTAGGCTTGGTCTATATAATAGACTGATGTAAATTCAACTGTGTGAAATAATATATATCATTTCCCATATTTCAACTTGGCATTAGAGCTCTGATCTTGGAGCTCGCTTCCGTAACAAAACCCTAAGCCTGACTATTAGGGTAGCCATTTCCTGTCAGTGCAATCTCTGGCTCTAGTGCGGATTAGTCATGCGCCATCAGTGCTCCTAATTGTCATGCCTTCCACTTCGGTCCATCTCTCATGTCTGACCATCTTGTAGCTGTCAACCACCACATGCCGCCACCGGAAAAAAAAATTCGACATCTTTTTTGGTGAGCACCCACTCCATACAATCCAAAATATTCCAATCTATAGTTCTGCAGTGCTTTCGTACTCAGAAAGTCCTTCATGCAGTCTCAATCGCGCCTAGAAATTTCAGAATATTCTCCTTCTCCGACTGCCACTCTCCACTGGCATTTTTCAACTCCGACCACCCAAGGTTAGAGTTGCGCTGCTCAAAACGACCAACCACTAGAATCCAAGCTCAACCATCCTCCACACTTTGAGTGTGTGCAATGAGATCGAGTTTGTTGTTCTGTGCGTGAAACCTACACGTCGAGTGTGTTCAACTTTCGTTTACTGTTGACCACGTCCGGTGTTGTCCAGGCCTCCTCTACCTAGATTTACCCATTACTTGCCCATTTGAGGCATTTGGTGACTTAAGGTTTGATTACCTTTTTCCTTCGTGCTTTCTTTTCTATTCTTTTCGCTTTCTATTCATCAGAAACAACGATATCAGAATCTAATAACACCCTGTGAAGAACCTTGGGATACACCGCCCCAAAAGCTAGCTCAAAGGGTGGGAGTGCTCAAGGCCTTATAAACTCCACATTAGTTGTTCATCCAACCAATGTGGGACTATATATCTCAACACGCCCCCTCATACAAGAGCCCATTGGGCTTGAAGAGTGGATAATGCAACAGGCCCAGCCTACCTGTGCTAAGAAATTCCACAAGAGAAAGTGGGGGACGGCGAGGCTCTGATACCATGTGAAGAACCTTGGGATACACCACCCAAAAGCTAGCTCAAAGGGTGGGAGTGTCCAAGGCCTTATAAACTCCACATTAGTTGTTCATCCAACCAATGTGGGACTATATATCTCAACACACCCAAACTGCTCAGAATATTCCAAAAAGAATTGTCATACATGTCGCTTAATCTCAATGATCTCCCGATGTTGCCTAAAACATATCGTCTTACCGGAAAATAAATACTTGTCTTGGCGACAATTTGATTGAACTACTCTAAAGGGGCACAGTAAGCTAGTCCACAATGGACCTATTGAATTCCATGAATCTTGAGGTGAGTCAACAATGTATGTTCTTGACCTCTACGCTGGAGATTTGGAAGGTTCTTCAAAAGACATATTCCATAAAAAATGATGCCGCAACTTAGTATGAGTTAAAGAACCATATTGTTACTACCATACAGGGCTTTCCTTTTATGACAAAATACTATTGCATTCTGAATAGCCTATCTATATTGCATTCTGAATAGCCTATAGATAGGGTTTTTGAGTTTCTCTTTGGGCTCAACTAAAAATATGATCCTATTCGAGTCCAGATACTTGGTAAGGAAAACTTACCCTCTCTTTATAAAGTGTCTCATACTATTAAAATTGAAGTAAGTCGCAAGGGAATTATGATGGACGCTAATGAATTTCATTAATAATTTCGATTATGGAATTATTAATGAAACTCCAATTCTATAAACAATCCCACAAGTGGTTCAACTCCAATCTCGTCAAAATCTACTGCAAATGATTATTACTCTAATACAGTTACCTTTGGTCCTTCCAAGTCCAGCAAAGAAGGACGTTGGTTCACATACTATACGAAATCTGATCACACAAGAGATATTTGTTATCGTCTTTATGGGGGACAACAGGTTTTAGAACAGCTTGGCAAGGCAACGTTTGACATCCGAAGACATGAATTCTCTTGGTGAAACTTCCCAACTAACTAAATATATTTCTGCTCTTAGCCACGAAGAGTGGAGTGGTTTCAGACCCTGATGGATACTCTCTATATGACCGGAAAGAACTCATGCACTCGTTCTTTTCATGTTTCATACACTAATTCCGAAAGGTCATAGGTTGTCAATTCGGGTGCAACTAATCATACGATTTGTCTCACTAACACATTTCTTTCTTATCAACCTACTTTGGGTATTCGTACTATATCCGTCACTGATGGATCCCACACGTCAATTGTAGGTTCTGGTGACATTCAAGTTCAACCTCCGCATTTCTTAAAATGTTTCTAAGCTCTCCATTAACCTTGTCTCCACACAGCCCCTAATATGAATTGTGCAGTAACCTTTTTTCCCACTCATTATGTTCTTCACAATCTCACCACAAGGAGGACTCTCGTAGTAGCTAAAGTGCAGGGCGTATTGTATTATCTCCTTCTAGAATATACAGCAAGTAGCACCAAGGTTCAGTTACTGATGACTAATCAATAATCTAATTCAAAGTCTCTATCACCCACAATCAGGCTTCACAAGTGTCTGGGGCATCCATCATTTAGTTTACTTAAAACCATGTGTCCTTCTTTGTTTATGTATCCATTGTTGAGTCTTTTCATTTTGAAGTGTGAGAAGTTGCAAAACACCACTATGTTTCTTTCCCCTCTATTGCAATAAAAAATATTGAACCTTTTGATCTTATTCATCATGATGATTGGGGTCCCTCTAAAATAATTAATGTTTATGGGGCTAGATGCTTTGTTTCTTTCATTGATAATTGCACTCAGATAACATGGACATTTTTTATGCGAGACAAGTCAGAGGTGCTAGCATTATTTGTTTAATTCTATCACATGATTCGGACATAATTTGGTAAATGTATTAAACGATTACCGTCTTATTGGGGAGAGATTGTGTTAATTGTTGCTTATCTGATCAATTAGCTACCATATTGGCTCTGTAAGTCCTCTGTGTCATAAAATCATTTTCCCCTTCTATTCTTATCTAACAAAGAAATGGGGCGAACCGGAGCAGTGGTAAAGTTGTTCTTTCATGACCAAAAGGTCATAGGTTCGAATCCAGGAAACACCCTCTTTGCAATTATGCAAGGGTAAGGCTACGTACTAGGATTACCTTCACCCCACACTCGCTAATCGGGTTTAACAGAGAGTGATTTTTTTGGTTTTTTTATTCTTATCTAACAAAGCTTGCAACCTCAAAATATTTTGGATGTGTTGCCTTTGTCTATATACATAAACAACACCAAAGCAAGTTGGATCCTTGAGATCTGAAATGTATCTTCTTAGATTATGCTCCGATAAAAACGGATACCAATGTTATCACCCTCAAAGTCGAAAGTTCTTGTTTCCACAGCTATTACCTTTCATGAAGATAAGTCATTCTTTCCTTGTCCTCACCTTCATGGGGTTGATCAAGCCTTTCAAGTCTGAATCTTATTTTCCTTTGCCCTCACCTTCTCAGTTTGCCCCAAAGCCTATGCCTATATTGCACATGAGCAGGATTAACAATGGATGTACCAAAGCACATAGACATGAGCCTTGGCGGCCTGCAAAAGCACAAACTAAAGAACCAGGGACACCCACGTTGTTGTATCAGAGAAAAAAGAACTCTCTCTAGTCTAACAACTATTACCAATGTCTGAACCACTGATAATTACTGAAAATACTACTCTTCCTATTTCTAAGGCTAACAGTAATACTTTTGTTTGTGATGACTTGCCAATTTCCTTAAGAAAGGGAAAAAGATCTTATACCCAACACACCATTTCTCAATATGTTTCCTCAAAAAAAAAAAAAAAAAATTTGTACAGCATTATAATTTTGTTCTAGCTCCAATGAAAGAAGCTTTGAAAGATGACAAATTCAAGCCATGCATGAAAAAATATGTGCATAGGAGAAAAATAAGACAGAGAAAATTGTTGATGGGCAAAACGGAATGGATGCAGTGGGGTGCAGATGGGTTTATCCCCTGAAGTATCGTTCAGATGGTACACTTGATTGGTATAAGGCAAGATTAGTTGTAAAAGGATACACCTAAACCTATAGCATTGATTATGTTGAGATATATAAAACCATTAATATAGCCTCACCCAATAGCTTAAGCTTTTGGGTTGAATTGGTTCTTTACATGGTATCAGAGCCTCGTGTCCCGGGTTCAATCCTCGCCGCCCCCCACTTTCTTTCAAGTGGAATTTATTTGTTCGCACAGGTAGGTGGGCCTGTGCATTATCCACCCTTCAAGCCCAGTGGGCTCTCGTGTGAGGGGGTGTGTTGAGATATATAAAACCATTAATATAGCCTCACCCAACAGCTTAAGTTTTTGGGTTGAATTGGTTCTTTACATATTATCAAGAGACATTTCCTCCAATGGTCAAAATTAACACAATTAAGAGTTTTGTTGTCCCTTGGTGCTCACTTTGACTGGGACTTAAATCAATACGATGTGAAGAATGCATCCCTCGATGATGAATTGGAAGAGGAAGTCTACATGGAGATTCCATCAGGTTTTGAATATCTAACTAGGGGAAACAAATTTTGTAGATTGAAGAAGACTCTATATAGCTTAAAGCAATCTCCATGAGCTTGGTTTGGAAGGTTTACCAAAGTCATGACGTCATTAGGATACAAGCAAAGACACGGAGACCATACTTTGTTTCTTAGTGAAAACTAATTGTTCTTCTTGTTTATGTAGATCATATCATTATAATAGGAGAATATCCAGTGGAGAGACGCTTCCTATAGGAAAAACTAACTACTGAATTTGAAATTGAAGACTTTGAGAAGCTGAGATATTTCCTAGGAATTAAATTAGCTTATTCCAAGCAAGCTATTTTTATTTGTCAACAAAAGTATATTCGCGATCTTTTGAAAGATGCTGGAAAACTTAGGTATAAAGCACTCCTATTGAACAAAACCACAAATTGGGAAATGAGGATAGCCCCTCAATTGACAAAGTACAGTATTAGTGACGAGTAGAACGATTGATATATCTGGCCCAATCTAGACCAGAGTGACCTATGTTGTCAGCCAATTCATTCATGACCCAAGAAAAAGACATTGGCATACTGTGGAGAGAAGGCTACTCTTGAAAGAGGGTTATTATTTCAAAGAGGGGGGAAACTTGTACCAGAAGTTTACATTTATTGTTTCATTTTTCTATGTGCCAACCTATTGACTTGGAAAAGTAAGAAGAAAAATGTGGTTGTTCAGTCATGTGCAGAGACATAATTTCGAGCTATAGCCCTAGGTATCTGTGAACTGTTATGGCTTAAGATTATTCTAGACGATATATCAAAGTGAGGTACGAAGGACATATAAAGCTATTTTGTGCAATAAGTCAATCATTTGTACAGCTCAAAATCCAGTTTGACACAACATATTCACATCAACTGCCCTTCATCAAGGAAATGTTAGCAAATGTCTTGATAAAGGCCTTTCTACCAACATATTCACTACTCATATAACCCTTCTGGTGAGTCTGTTAGCAAATGTCTTGATAAAGGCCTTTCTACCAACAAATTTCAAGATCTTACTAGGGAACTGGGAATAATAAATATTGATTCCTCAGCTTAAGAGAGAGTGTTGTAAATAGGCTATTATAGTATAATATAATTAGTCCTTCATCTTTTAGCTTAGTCATTCTGATGCAAAATCATGGGGTAAATAGGCTTTCAGGAAAATGCAAAAAATTTCTGCTATATTATCATTCTTTAATAATCAAAAGTTATCAAAAGTCTCCTCTCACATCCTTCTAACCAGTCTTTTAAAGGTAATACAAAAAGTAACTGACAATAAAGGACCATCAATGGTGTTAAAAACTGATACAAAACAGAAATAACCATAAACAAAACATAAAATCCATAAAAAGCTTTAAAATTGAAACGTCTGCAATTATAATAATTTATGGTGACTTAAGTGCATCATCCTCTCCTGCTAGGAAAAGATTCGCCCTCGAATCTGCAACGTCTTCAGGTGGTAATCCAGGCGGCAACTCTTCTGGAACAATATCACCAAATTTCCTAATTAAGATTAGGACTTGGAAATGCAATTCTTTGACATGCTTGGTATATTCATTTGTAGTTTGGATCAATGATCGCATCTGTGATCCGTCCTAGAAAAACTTTGTCTGATGTACGGGCAAGTCCCATTGCCCTTGACGATCTCCAATTAAACTTTTACCAAAAGCTAAATCTTTATCTCCATGGAGCATAAGGTTGTTATGCTCGTTGTCCCCAAATTCATAATACCGCTTGCAAACTAAATACTTCTTGGATGAAGGATCATTCTGCATGATATCTTTGGTAGAACTTCATCTTTGTCAGAGATATTAGAATTTCTAATAACTGATTTCCCATCGGAATCACTACAAGAGATTTCTTCCACCTCTGGATTCTCATCGTCTTGCTCCCAATCATACTTATCATAGATAGGGAACTTGTCATAAATTGGAGCATCCATAACAGGGTTCTCATCATCTTGCTCTTTATCATATTCATCATAGAATGGGACCTTCTGGTCTTCTGTCAAGTCTATGATGTCAAAGACCTTTTCGAAGGTGTGTGACCCGTCGATAAACTCATCTGGATGAGTGGTGCCTTCGAATTCCGGGATCTCAATCTTCACCTCAATATTAGCAAAAAAGAATTGATTTCCAGGTTGACTTCTTCCTCGTCGCTCCTGGTTCCGGTTCCAGAATCTCCTTTCCTCCTCATGAGATGATCTTTTAGATTCTCATCCTCCTTCTGACCCGTGCAACTGTGCCTCTGCAAGCAGTTGTTCGAGTTCTTGGATCCGTATGTCCTTTTCCTCAATTTCAGCATCTCTCGCATCAGTATAATAATCATCATCGGTAGGTTGACCGCGTCTGCCGCCACGACCTCTTCGTCCACGATCACGAGCACAACCTCCGCGATTTTCCTGCTCAGCCATCTTTAAGGCAACCTGAGCTCTGATACCAAATGATACAAAATTATGGGGTAAATAGGCTTTCAGGAAAATGCCTATATTATCATTCTTCAATAATCGAAAGTCCTCAAAAGTCTCCTCTCACATCATTCTAACCAGCCTTTTAAAGGCAATACAAAAAGTAACTGACAATAAAGGACCATCAATGGTCTTAAAAACTGATACAAAACAGAAATAACCATAAACCAAACATAAAGTCATGCAAACTGAAACGTCTGCAATTATTAAAATTCATAAAAGGCCTTAAAACTAAAACGTCTGTAATTATAATAATTTATGGTGACTTAAGTGCATCACATTCTTTTGTTCGGCTTAGTCTATATAATAATATTCATCATTTCCCCTATTTCAACTCTATACTATTCTCCCATCAAGATAGGATGAATTCACGCATGGTCCATTGCATTCATATGATATCTAAAAAGAATTATTCATTTTTTTAACGATATTTTGTTTATAGTAAACAAACTACAAGTGTCAAAGATTACAACTTAATAGAAGTTAAAAGGTAAGGAGGATATGAAGAGTGATTCTTCAAATTGCACATCTGAAGTCAAAATGCAAATATAGTCCCTACGGAAATAGGCGGACAGAAGGACAATAATGAGCATACCGTATGTCCATTTCTTGTAAAGAAACCAAGATCTCTAAGCTATTATCTCCATTGTTTTCAAGGTCCACTTCCAGATCAATTGAACCAAGCTTTGAAATAATAGATATACCAAAAGTAGATGATGTTGGCTCAACCGAAACAATATTGGGAGGATTGGGACAGTTCAAGATTTCAGATTCACTCCATACATGCAATGTGCCCAGATGAGTGAACAATTCTATGAATGCTCCATATATTGAAGGAGAGAAGTGTGCTTTAAGTGATTCTATGAGTACATAAACCTGAAATTAAGAAGTACAAGGAATCAAGAGACAGGACATAAAAAGCAAAAGGAAAATTACTTTCTGTGTGGGAAACACATCTATGTGTGTACAACAAGTGTATGTTCAAGTTAGTTCAATTTATGTCTAATATGCTAATCACCTCCAACTGCTTCAAAACAGACTCATCAGGGATCAAGCAAAATGCGAGGAAGAATGAAGAACTGAATTTCTCAAGAATAGACACCATTTGTGATTGGTCAGAATTCATTATGGTGATCTGCAAAAAGAACAAACTATTCGATAGTCACCACAAACAGAAGGATGGATAAGAAATAAATAAATCAAACATAAAAATTTATACAGATTAAGAACCTGACCTTAAAATCATTTAGTTTAACATCGAAATAATGATATAGATCTTGAAGTTGAATGCCTAAACAAATCCCAGTTGTGGATATAGAATTTAAAAAGTTCTTCACATAGTAGGGTTGTTCCTCAACTTTTGAAGAGAAAGACTCAAGACCAGTTATCGACTTAAAGCATAAAGACCTTGACTTCATAACCTGTGGAAAAATAACATCGATAGGAAACATAAACCAAAAAAAGAACCAAAGTGTAATTTAAAAATGCTATGAATAAGCTGTGAACACAATAGCTATTACAACTAAATGCCAGTTCCGCAACTGACCCTAACCAAAATCTAACAGAATAAAGCAAATTCAACAGAAGATTCAGAACACAACTGAACCTATACCAGAAGCTAATCTAACAAACTTTAAAGACACACATCGCAGGAGTTAACACATAAACTCAATTACTTTTCATCTGTTTCACATTAATATAGATCTCCGTACTGCATTTATTTTTGCCAGGCTGAGGTATCAAAACAGCATTGAATTTTTTTTCTATTTCCTTTCATCTGCGGCAGAACAACAATGAGTTTCCTATAAATTAACCATCTCCCTTTCTCAATCATCTGTCACCAAAAGAATATTTCTGTACATGAGTTTCCTACAAATTAACCATCTCCCTTCTCAATCATCAGTCACCAAAAGAATACTTCTGCACATCAAATTTGGACAAAGACAATAGTTCAAGCAAGGATTTAATACATACAAATTGATATTTGCATGCTTTTTCATACCCACAATCACTAATACTTCTATGAAACTCATGTAAGTCTTCAATTCTTACATCTCAGAAATATCTTGACAAAGAGCCACTTCAAATCACCCACTATGTTCAAATCATTCTGCACCTGTTTGCAGCTAGTCACAGACTCAAATTTCATGTATGCATTGTATTTTAACACTTCAACACCCTAAAACACCGAGCCTATGTGAAAGGTTGGTAATACTTAAAAAAAATATGTATCTGTAGAATAAATAAAAATTATTAGAGTCGAGAGAAAAATATATCTAGGGTGAGTGATGGTTAGAAAGCCTCCCCAAAACATAAGGTTGCCAATCTATCCGCATGCCAGAGAGAGCAACCCCCTAGAAACAACCATGAATGCATAGAAAAGAGAGGCCATAAACATCATCCTATCAGATAACAGGTTTAGGCGCAGAGACACATCCTTAAAAGTCAAAGCATTTGTTACAGCTATCGATTTGGGAATGGGATTTCAGAGTTAAATCAAGAGAAATTAAAAGAAAGAAGAGGAAGAGATTGGAAATGTCAAAGATTGAACACGAGCTATTCTCTTCTCAAGGGAATTCTCCTTCACACTAAGAAATGACTCAATCAATAACTAACCATGTTTAGATTATATTGTTTGGTTATTTTTCCTTTTTAAAAGCAGGCATATTTGTAACAAGCTTACAGCTTAATAAGCTTTAACTCGAGGAGTGTTGTAAACCATGTCAAGGTTCATTTGTCTAGATTCATTATGATTATTGGTTATATAATCTTCTCCCCTTGCGTATTTTCTATACACACAACTCAACAAAGTTCTTCCATTACTTCTTTCTCAATTCCTCTCTTCCTTTCTCAACAAGGTCATCAAACAATAATAGACACAAATACAATATAAAGTTTGTAAACAAAGAGGAGTTACCATGTTGCTATACTCAGATGTTGTATTTCTCCAAGGAAGATTAATAGAAACATCAAACATGGTGACATCCCACATAACTTTCTTATGGTTCACGAAAACATATCTGCAGATCAAATGAAGCCCAATAGTAACCGTTATTGTTTGAGATAATTTGACATGAAAGAGATCTTTTAAGTAATGGCCAAAGTACAGCTTACTCTGCTTTGGACAAGAGGCGTGTATTGTCATTTTCAATTCCATTCAGTGACAACAGCACCTGAGTTTGACAGAAATAGCAGAAACTTAAAACCTTTTTAGAACAAAAACACAAATGCAAGAATATGTTATCCTCCAAAGGGAACTACAATGAAATAGAAGACATAAACATTGTCTTCCATAGATACAGCCCTCCATGTTACTCAAACTATTTGATACAGCCCAACGGTGTCTTGTGGACCATGAAGCCAAACCCGCCTAGTGGGACAAAACTTGATTGTTGATGTACATTAAAAAAACCAACATTTATATAGAAGGAATTTCAACTCATAAGTTTCCCAATAACATTTGTAATTCAATTTGAGGAGTGTTGAGAGATGACTGTATCTCGCACATGATTAATGTTATCGGAAGAAGGGTTTTTATGTCCTCTGAACTATATTGTACTACAATGTATATTAGCCTAATTTACTGAATCAAAATACAGAGACCAACTCAATAGGGTACACTATTCTCCCAAACATCTCTTTTACAAAGGTTAAGAACACACAGTAATTCCACATTAAACAATTTAAAATCTCGTGGACTGCCAGAACTTATGCATTACTAAAAGTAAGGATCAGGGAAAGATATTGCATACCCTTTCATTATGAAATTTGAAGGATTTAAAGACATCATAAAACTCCAACAGATTCAAAAAAATGTTTGCTTCAAATGTTACTTCAAGTTGTTGAAGCATTCCCTGTAAAATAAGATTAAAAAAAAATAACATAATACATAAACCAACAGAACATGTCTGCTTTAAACTTACATGCCTACACGAGTAAATCAATTCTACCAACTCACTACCTTTACTGACATGTCCATATCTCCATCAGACGAAAAATTTACTTGAATGCTGCATGAATGATCCAAAATGTCCCCTACATTCTTTTCAACAATGGGCTGCAAATCAAGGAATAACACCATCAGTATCAATAGAATTGAAATTGACAAAGTAATTGTCATAAATTAACATTGAACATGCATTTATGAAGGCAAATATTCCAAAAGGGATCTACGAAACAATCCCAAAAAAAATAAAAAATAAAAAATCAAGTACAACACTTTCGAGGATTTGACTACATTGAAGAATAAAGTCATTATTGCCAAAGGGAAAGAACAAACAAAATCAACATCATCGATATCAGCAATACATTTATCTCAAATAGTTAACACAAATAAAAACCAATAAAAAAATTGACGAAAAAGAAAAAAAAAATAATAGTAAGTACAAAAATAAAATGAAATGGAAAATATAAGAGAAAAAATAACTAAATAAGAAAAAGTAAATTAGAGGGAAAGATAAATAAATAAATATAAAGGACAAAGACTATAAAGGGTCATCTGGAGCATAGAAAAAAGCAAATCTATCTCTTCACACCACTAATAGTATTCCTCCACTCCATCCTTAGGCAGACCATCTACCAATCTATTTCTTACTCGAGTCACTCTATTAAGTTTTGTCTACTACTTTCTCTCAAGTAAGTTTCAGCCGACTTTTTTCTCTTTTGGTGTCATGCTCTTGGTAACAAATATAGTTCTTATGGAGCATCTAGGAGTCTTCTAACAATATGCCTAAAGCATCTCAATCTATGTTTTCTCATCCTTTCAGACATCAGTATAACACTTAGCTTCACCAAATATCTCCATTTCTTAATTCTTATCTTATCTATCCTTGTATGACCACACATCCACTTTACATCCTCATTTTCACTACTCCAACTCTATACTCATGTTGCATATGCGTTGGCCATCATTCAGCACCATATGAAGGCCTTATTGTTGCTCTATAAAAATTTCCTTTTACGCTAAGAGGAATGTTGCGATCACACAAAAGTCCTAATACACAACGTCTTTCATCAAACTTACTCTGATTCTATGGCTCCATCAGCATCAATCTCTCTCCCAATTTTGCAATATTGGTCCCAGGTATCTAAAAGCACCTTCCTTGGGTACCTCTTGACTAATGTAAATGATACAGAAGGAAAATCAAGAGTTTTAGCATTTAAAGTGCAATAAAGAGAATTTTTAGTTGTCAATAACTCTTGGGAGCATAATCTTGGAAGTTGGGTTTAATTATTGTTATTTCTATTTCCTAAGCAACATAACTCTTGGGAGCATGACTCTTGGGAGTTGGGTTTAGTTAGTGTTATTTCTATTTCCTAAGCAACACAACTCTTAGGAGTTATTTGTCTCTTTGTATTCTCATGCTTTTAGTTATTCTATAAATATAGGATATTTTGTAATGCAAAAAGCAGATTTGATGAATGAAAAAGTGTGTTGCAAGTTCTCAAACTTGTCTTGAATCTTGTTATCTTTATCTAACCTTGGGTTAGTGGTGAGACAAGTGGGTTCTTTATCAATTGGGAGGGTGGCTTAGCCTTTAATCTCAATTGTGGTGAACTCTTATCTATCCCGTTTACTTTTACAAAGTGTCTTTTCCCTTTTCTCATACCCATCACGTATCAACTTGGTATCAGAGCACCGGTTCACATGGAAGAAGAAGGTCCAAGGTACAGAACCCGTGAGCAAAATCAGAATATAAGGCGTGACCAACAACTTGCAAATCTTGAAAATCAGATTGAAGAAATGCGCCAAGCTCTTGCTGATCTTGTCCAACGAAATCATCGTGGACGTAGGCGACATTCCAAAAGCACTCATAGCCCCTCCATTCATGATTCTTCTGCTAGTGACTCAAGTGTTTCTTCAAATGAGTCAACACCTCATGATAGAGGAAGGAGAAAATTCCAAGATGACTTTAGAGATGTGAAGATTGAACCGCCAGAATTTGATGGCAGCTTGAATCCCGATATTTATTTGGAATGGGTTCGTTCTATTGAACGAATTTTTGAAGCTAAGGACTTTGATGATGAGAAGTGCTTCAAGATTGCAAGCATCAAACTCAAAAAGTATGCATCAATATGGTTTGAGAACTTGAAGATGGAGAGGAACCGAGAAGGCAAGAGAAGGCTCAAATCTTGGGCTAAACTGAAGAGGCTGATGGATAAAAGATTTCTTCTTGCCAGTTACAAACAAGACTTGTATCTCAAAATTGCTTCTCTCAAACAAGAAGATCTGAGCATTGAAAAGTATATTAGGGAGTATGAGCAACTCCTTATGACTAGTGGCCTTCATGAAGTTCATGAACAAAAAATTGCTCGTTTTATTGGCGGGTTAAATACCGATATTGCTGAGAAGGTGGAACTACAACCATTTTGGACTTTTGAAGATGTGTGCAAGTTAGCCATTAAAGTGGAGAAACATTCAAAATCAAAGAAGGTCGAGGAAGCTCCTAAAGAATTTAAAAAGAAGTTAGATGAAAAGAAATGTTTTAGATGCCAAGGCTATGGCCATTTTGAAGCTGATTGTCCTAATAGGCGGGTTATGACACTTAAAGAAATTGAAGAAATTGAGCATGAATATGAACAAGGTCCAGTTTGGGATGCTGAACATGATGAAATCCCGGATGAAGAAATTATCTTAGAAGCAGATCAAGGGGAGCATCTGCTTATGTTACAAAGAGTCCTCCATGCTACAGAAGAACCTAAAGAGAAAAGCCAAAGAGAAAGTATGAGTCCTTGTTCTGTTTCAGCTTTACACGTTCCTAAAAAGGATGGTACTATGCGTATGTGTGTTAATAGTAAGGACATAAACAACATCACCATCAAGTATAAGTATCCAATCCCTTGCCTTGATGATATGCTTGATGAATTATATGGTTCTAATGTTTTCTCTAAGATTGATTTTCGCGGTGGATATCACCAAATTAGAATGAAGGAAGGAGATGAGCGGAAGACTGAATTTAAGACTAAAGGAGGGTTATATGAATGGAGAGTCGTGCCCTTTGGGCTTTCTAATGCTCCAAGCACCTTTACGAGACTTGTGAATGAAATTCTTCATCCTTTCATTGAGAATTTTGTTGTGGTGTGTTTTGATGATATCTTTGTCTATTCCAAGAGTAACGAAGACCATGAGGATTTGAGGACAAATCCCAATCAGGAAGGGGAGGATGATACAGAAGGAAAATCAAGAGTTTTAGCATTTAAAGTGCAATAAAGAGAATTTTTAGTTGTCAATAACTCTTGGGAGCATAATCTTGGAAGTTGGGTTTAATTATTGTTATTTCTATTTCCTAAGCAACATAACTCTTGGGAGCATGACTCTTGGGAGTTGGGTTTAGTTAGTGTTATTTCTATTTCCTAAGCAACACAACTCTTTGGAGTTATTTGTCTCTTTGTATTCTCATGCTTTTAGTTATTCTATAAATATAGGATATTTTGTAATGCAAAAAGCAGATTTGATGAATGAAAAAGTGTGTTGCAAGTTCTCAAACTTGTCTTGAATCTTGTTATCTTTATCTAACCTTGGGTTAGTGGTGAGACAAGTGGGTTCTTTATCAGTTGGGAGGGTGGCTTAGCCTTTAATCTCAATTGTGGTGAACTCTTATCTATCCCGTTTACTTTTACAAAGTGTCTTTTCCCTTTTCTCATACCCATCACGTATCAGTAAAGAACCAATTCAACCCAAATGCTTAAGCTAGTGGGTGAGGGCTTTTTAATGGTTTTATATATATCTCAACACGCCCCCTCACACGAGAACCCACTGGGCTTGAAGTGTGGACAATGCACAGGCCCACCTACCTGAGCGAAGAAAGAAATTCCACTTGAAAGAAAGTGGGGGGCGGTGAGGATCGAACCCGGTACACCGAAGCTCTGATACCATGTAAAGAATCTTGGGATACACCACCCCAAAAGCTAGCTCAAGGGGTGGGAGTGCCCAAAGCCTTATAAAGGCCACATTAGTTGCACATACAACCAATGTGGGACTATATATCTCAACATGTAAAAGAACCTTGGGATACACCACCCCAAAAGCTAGCTCAAAGGATAGGAGTGCCCAAGGCCTTATAAACTCCACATTAGTTGCACATACAACCAATGTGGGACTATATATCTCAACACGCCCCCTCA
Source organism: Gastrolobium villosum (assembly GCA_032173675.1). Classification (NCBI taxonomy): domain Eukaryota; kingdom Viridiplantae; phylum Streptophyta; class Magnoliopsida; order Fabales; family Fabaceae; genus Gastrolobium; species Gastrolobium villosum. The sequence goes on along the minus strand of JAVKPL010006433.1, from coordinate 45,049 downwards.
CACGAGAGCCCATTGGGCTTAAAGAGTGGATAATGCAACAGGCCCAACCTACCTGTGCTAAGAGAGTCCACAAGAGAGAGTGGGGGACGGCGAGGCTCTGATACCATGAAAAAGAACCTTGGGATACACCACCCCAAAAGCTAGCTCAAAGGGTGGGAGTGCCCAAGACCTTATAAACTCCACATTAGTTGCACATATAACCAATGTGGGACTATATATCTCAACATATCCCCAAAAGCTAGCTCAAGGGGTGGGAGTGCCCAAGGCCTTATAAAGGCCACATTAGTTGCACATACAACCAATGTGGGACTATATATCTCAACACGCCCCCTCACACAAGAGCCCATTGGGCTTGAAGAGTGGATGATGCAACAGGCCCAATCTACCTGTGCTAAGAGAGTCCACAAGAGAAAGTGGGGGACGGCGAGGCTCTGATACCATGTAAAGAACCTTGGGATACACCACCCCAAAAGCTAGCTCAAAAGGTGGGAGTGCCCAGGGCCTTATAAAGGTCACATTAGTTGCACATACAACCAATGTGGGACTATACATCTCAACACACCCCCTCACACGAGAGCCCATTGGGCTTGAAGAGTGGATGATGCAACAGGCCCAATCTACCTGTGCTAAGAGAGTCCACAAGAGAAAGTGGGGGACGGCGAGGCTCTGATACCATGTAAAGAACCAATTCAACCCAAATGCTTAAGCTAGTGGGAGAGGGTTTTTTAATGGTTATATATATATATATATATATATATATATATATATATATATATATATATATCTCAACAACTAAGTATATGAACGGGATCTTGTTCCCTATCTCTTTTCATAGCAAAGTCACTTCATATACTTAGTCTTACTCTACCTTAACGTAAATCATTTAATCTCTAATGTGCTTCTCCACAATTATGATTTTCTGTAAATACCAATCTTGGTCTCATCAATAAGCATAATATCATATTTGCAAACAGCATACACCATAGCACCTCGTCTTGGATACATCTTGTTAATTCATCCAAAACTAGGGCAAAAAGATAAATACTCAATGCAAAACCTTTGGGAAAACCAGCTATTATAGGAAAATAACTTGGACTTCCATTACAAGCCTTCCCATGTGTATTAAAACCATCATATATATCCTTGATTACCTCCACATACTTTGATGGTACTTTTTTCTTCTAAAGAACCCACCATATAATCTTTCTTGGAACCCCATCATACATCTTTTAAAGATCAATAAACACTATGCAAGTCCCTCCTCTTTTGTCATAACCTCTCCATCACTATTATATCAAGAAAATAGTCTCCATGGTAAATACTCCTAACATAAATCCAAATTGATTACAGAGACTTTGGTCTCTATTCTCAAGCGATACTCAAAAACTCTCCTACAAGTTCATAGTACGGCTCATAAGCTTAATGTCTCTATAGTTAGAAGAATTATAAATATCTCCTTTATTTTTTTAAATAGGAGGAAGCATACTCTTCCTCCATTCACTCAGCATCTTATTAGTTTGGAGAATTTTATTATAAACATTTGTCAACCAACTTATTGCCACATGCATATTTTTTTCCACCATGGGCATCTCCACGTCCCGTTCCACATTTCATTTGTTTCTCCATCTAACTGTCATGGTCATTCTTGAAGCATTTTTCCTTGAACTCTATTTCTTTTTCCTCCTTTAACTTCTACCATCTTATTCTTGGGTTCTTGGAACTTTTATGCATTTTTTGTACTTTGTTTAAACGAACCTCAAAAACAACCAACTTATGTTACATAGCTACACTTTCTCCAGGGTAGACTTTACAGTCTACATACGAGGTTCTATCCTCTCTTCCAGCAAGAAAGAAATTAATTTGGCTATAATTTTTTATTGCTGCAATAAGTTATTAAATGTGGTTCTTTTCCAAAAAAATATGTGATTACCAACATCAAATCATATTCATAAACTAGTGTAACATTCAAGACATACTTTTGTCAGTCTCATTTCTAGTCACATAGCCAAAACATCCATGAACTCTACCAAAAACTCCATGTTTTCGTCCAATATGTTCATTTAAATCTCCTATGAGAATCTTCTCTTCTCTTCTCGTAGTGTCGTCCTTAAATCCTCGTCTCGATCTTCCCATAATTGGTTCTTATTGAATGTTTGCAATCCTCCTGGAGGGGCATACATACTAACATTAACAATATTATCTCTGAAACATTTATCGATCATAATCCCAACTCCAATTTAATCTTGTTTATTTATGGGTACCACAACTCGAATCTAATGCCTTCCACTTCCTTAACCTTTTCTCCAACCCATTTAGTCTCTTGCAAGCCTTACACTTCATTAGCCTTTTCTCCAACCAATTCAAACTCTTGCAAGCAAACTATACTCACTCTCCTTCGAGCAAAAATATTTGTTAACTCCCTCAACTCACCTATTAAGGTTTCTATGTTCCAGTTTTCCAATCGCATCATAACCCCTTCGGCATTTCTTTCCCGCCACGCTCGACCATTAGCGTGTCAAGACCCAGGCATACTTTTCACCAAATGTGGGTGAGATGTGGCGTCTTGCCTTGCATTGAGGCAAGGACCTAACCCAAATAGGTAAGACAAGGTCATTACATCCTAAAAAGAAGAGACTTAAAAAACTGGACCAAAATAAAGAATAACAAATAAATCACTCCCATCAAATCTCGACTAGCGAGGGTAGGCGTGAGGATAATCCTTGTACGCAATCTTACCCTTACATATTTCGAAGAGGTTGTTTCTCGAATTCAAACCCATGACCTTTCATAAACAAACAAGAAGATTTACCTGACCCAAAAAAAAAATATCCATAAATGACTAACCCCAAAAAAGGCCAAAAGCCATCAGCTAATACTATCATGAACCCTTCAACAGTACAACTATATTGGTGGACCAGTAGTATGAATAGTGTCCATAGACCAACACTCAAAAACTCAATCTAAATTCGAAAATATCTGAAAATTAAGCATCACCAAAGTGACCAAACCAAATAAGTGCATGAATAGTGTAAATCAGCTTCATGTGTTCCCACCGATGAAATTTAAGTTTGATGTAATTACAATACAAGAAATCTTATTTCAAAAAATAAGGTAAAAAAATAATAACGATCTGCTTAAAGTTTTAATATTGTGTTCCAATCTTCTATTTCCTAAAAGTTGCACAACTTAGGTGTCTTGGATCTATCTTACAAAGTGGTGGGGAGGTTCAAGGGGACTTAGCATATAAGAATCAAGTAAGGAGAATGTAATTGTTGCTTAAAAGTAATTTGTAACAAGATTCATATCAAACTCAAAGAAAAACATTCCCAACAGCTATAAGAGTAGCCGATGTGGGGAAGTAAAATGCCACAAGAGAAAATAATGTGCAGTGGAGATGAGGAGGTTGCGAAGGATGAGTTGATATACAAGACAAAATAAGATCAAGAACAATTGTACTCAGGAGAAAGTTGTACTAGCACCTATTAAGGAGAAGACGACAAAAGGTTGCCAAAAGTGATTTCTCATATTTATTCAATACTGAAGAAATTATAAGAAAGATACAAACCTCTCTAATATGCAAAATGACTTCCCCGCTGTTTGGGTTAACCGTTTTCCCAGACTTGAATTTGGAGATAATAATTCCACGTTCTTTGTAGAGCTTAGACTCAACAATTCCACCTTCAAGAATTATTTCTGCAATTCCCTTACCATATCTCCTAAAAAAAGGAGAGGAGGAGGGGAAAACATAAATAGTTGACTACTATACAACAGTACTAGTACATACTTTAAATCATTTCACACACAATCCTCATAATAGAGACAGAATTCAGTAAACGTGAGATCTAATAGCTTCTTGAAAATTGAGAATATGTCCTCTTATTGTTATTCTTTAAATAAAAAGGGTATAGCCCCAGGTCTACGATGCACGGAAACTGACACGGGACACGACATGCCGACACGTTAATTCTAAAAAATGTCATATTTCGACACGTTGGGACACGTTTTGATATTAAATAAAAAATTTAATATATATAATATAATTTATATTTAATACATATAAAAGTCTATAATAAGTCATATAACCAATCAAATTTTTAAATTTCATAATATAAATATAAATATAAATAATTTTTCGTACTTTGTTAATTTTTCATGACAAATTTCATAATAGAAAAAAATTAATTTATAATTTTTTTTTTATATTTAGTTAATAAAATAAAATTAAAATTTCAAAAAAAAAAAGTGTCCGAGCATTGACCGCGTGTCCAAAAAAATTGACTGCGTGTCCGAAAAACGTGTCAGAGAGTTGACTGCGTGTCCCCAAATGTTGACACGCTCCGACACGCAAAATTTTGAGAAAAGTCCGTGTCCGTGTTTGCTTGCCCCAGGTTGCAAAAAAAAAAAATCTTTAGTCATGAATAAAGTATAAACATGGAAATCATTCACATAGAACAATAGACAAAAGAGTTCTCTTAAAATGCCTGTGAACAGAGGATAGAACACAATACTTGCTACATAGAGTTGCAGAAATTTGATGAATCTCAAACTTCAATGCAAATATGCATAATTCATGCTTTGTAGTGAGATCAACACTGGATGGAACCAGAGGATGAAATTCAGTTGCTTCTGATATATCCTGCCAAAAAAAAAAAAAAAACCATTTATTGAGAAGTCAGAAGTGTCATTCAACAAAAAATATAGTATATGCTTGTTTGGCTTAGATTTTGGCAGTGTCAAACGGAAGTTTACACAATGCAATATGTTATTTTCATATTTCATCAGTGTTTGGTTATCTCCTGAGCTAAGGAAACAGCAAAGAAAATCAATTGTCTCTGTAGCAAATGCACAGGAGCATCTCTTTCTTTTCTTTTTTTGGAATTTACCTTCATTATTTGTAATATTCATTTTACGCTGGTAGTTGTTACCCTTCCCAACTGTCATTTTTAGTGTGTTTAATTGTAACAATATTAAAGCTTATTAAACTTAAACTTAAGTGCTAGAATATACAGAAAATGCCTCATAACATTTTTATTGTATCGTAAATTACTTTTGAGTATCTTATATGGTCTCTTAGGAACAGTTTTCAAATTTCATTACTTCATTTGTTTCCTTAATGAATTAGGATCAGAAGTCTTAATATTATTAGAAATAGGAATCGTGCTTCGTCATTTTGTGTCACATCATTACACACTGTATTAGTTTCATAGAATATTATTAGTTTCATAGTTTCAACATTTTTCAATACAACAAAAATACGGACACAAAGGTCACAGCTGATGGCCAAAGGCCAATTATGCCAATAGCCTAAGCTATTAGGTAAATCAAGTGAATTGTTTTATTTCTAACAGGTCCATGGACAATTAATCCAAAAGTTTAAGATATTAGGTGAAGATTTGTGAATGGTTTTATATCTAACACACCACGTCACATAAGAGTCATTTGAGCTTAAAGTGTTGACAATGCACGGTTCCAACCAATCTTGTGATGAAATTTAACTTATAAAAGAATAGGGCCAACAAGGATCAAGCTCCAGAGGCTCTAATACCATATTAAAACTTTAGGATTTGGAAAAAGAAAAGAAAAAAAGAGAGAACGACATATAAGTGATAACAATGTATAATGAGATTGATAGTAAGATGTTACACTAATACAATAACCTAATGCACCTATTTATAATACTGATTAGGTCAAAAGCTAGTATTACTAATACAAGCCCATACCCAACCACAATACAAATAAGATTAATACAGCTACGTCTACCGTGATTAGAGGTCAAAACAGTGCTTGTGTGAATGTGTATTATGTTTGGGAAAGGTCCATCTAAGACAGTGTAAAAATGACTTTGTCTAAATAGTGATTAATTAAATGGTTTTCATAGAAGTAAAGCAAAGTTATCAAATGCGGATTGCGGCATGTCGCGGAAAAACGCTATAGTGCTATAGCGGGTTGTGGTTGCAGAAATAGCGGAATAGATATATGATAGAAATAGTGACAAAAGAAACATTTTTTAAAGGCAGAGATAACAGAAGTGACAGAGAGAGACGTAGATAGACAAAGAAACCCTTAAAAAATTTCTGTTACACATTTAAATTTAGGAAAAAATTGACATTTTGCCTTATGACAGCAATATGGTCGTGATTTGGCCGCAAATGCGATCGCCATTGCACTCCAGTGCGGCACTATACGGTTTCTTGCGGTGAGGCACCGTAACGCCCATACGGCGCGGCTCGCGGCGCAATTAACTACTATAAAATAAAGGCAGAATGTTTGTTGCAATGTGCACTCTATGCTACACTTAGGTACATTTGACTGGAACATAACTCGCATATCCTTAAGGAGGTTGCTTTGGCACAGCAACTGATTTGGGATAAGATTCGGTGTTTGACTTCTATTTGGTGTAAATCACAAGGTCTTTTTGAGAGGCTTTTCCCAAACATATATGCTTTGATTGGGCAATTTTGCTCCATTTATGGTTATTTTACTGTGTTATGTGTGTTTATCTTGTATGTTAACAAGGATCTTTAAAAAAAAAGGGCCGACCCAGTTCAATACCCACTCGTGAGTGTTTGGGGAAGGACATACGAGTCAAGCCTGACCCCCGCTTTTGCGGAGAGGCCGAGTCGAAGCCGGGACCTTGGACATCACGGTAAGCATGCTTACCACTGAGCCAAGCTGGCCCTTCTTAACAAGGATCTTTAATCCTCCAAATTTTGTTATAATTTCTAGGTCAATGAATCTCTTATTTAAGCAAAAACTAAATCTACGTGATTACCAAAATAAAACATTGCATTATTTTTATTTAAATATATTTATTAGAAAAATTGGGAAATTGAACCAAAATGCATTTTTCCCAACATGTATTCTGGACATGGAAAACATGACAAAATATCATTTTCCAGCTAGAGTTTGCTACCAAAACAAACAGAGAGAATAGACCAACCCTCAAAACAATGTGATAGTTTAATAAATAATGGACCACTGATACCTTAACATCATAAGATACGACTCCTGAAAATTGACTGGAATCATCAGTTCCACCGGCACCTAGCATACCACGAGATAGCCAATTCAACCATCCCCGTGATTTGACAGTGTGCTCATCATTGCATGACTTCTCATTCAGAATATCAGTGTGAATCCTGCCATTGTTTGGTGTAGAACACCTTGAAAGGAATTCCTGTAAAAACATACAAAGCACAAGCTTTGAGAGCCAAACATGCAAATGAATGAAATGATGCATCTCAAAAATGCATTATATCAGTATAAAATTTGCCCAAAATCAGCTAATCAAATAAAGAAAATAATACCAAAAGAAAATTACCGAATTTTCATTAAATGACCTGTAGCATACTTACCCGCATCTCATATTCTGCAGCAGATCGATAATTCAAAATATCATCTAGATCTGATTCTTTCTCCATTTGCTCCAAATCACGAAGAACATCATCATCAACCAGCTAATAAACACAAATATATACTCATCAGTAGGACAGTACAAAAAGTAACAAACCAAACCATGTAAACACTAAAATGTAATTCTTGTAAAAAAGCAAATCTGAAGAATATTATAAATATATGCAACAAAAAGTGTATGTCTTAAAAAAAAAAAAAAAAAAAAAAAACCACCTGTTCTTGTTGGAGAAAATCCAACTTAGTCTTGTACAAGTTAATATATTTCCGACGATAACTTCTGTATCCAGGAAACAGAGAGAATTACTAGACAAGGTAGATGAATGTCAACAAGAGACTGAAAAAGGACTCAACTCAGAAGGGAATCAGATATACTCCCTTTTTCTTTATTTTGGTGTCCTGTGAGTAAAAAAATATATGACAAAAAGTAAAAAAGAAGGGTAGCACAATGTAAGCACAACAAACAAATATGACAGACATGGCTTTACGTCGGATGTTGTCTACAGCTATAGATAGATATTTGAACAAGGGTGTTACAGTTAGCTCTGAGGAAGTTATTGTTTCACACTTGCAGTTTGCACGCAGATGATACAATATTGTTTTCAAAGGATAACAGGCACAGAGTCATACCTGTTCCTTACAAACTTCAGTTCTTTGAGGAGATTTCAGGTTTGAAGATTACTTTTGCTAAGAGTGGTGTTGCAGGGATTGACATAGATAACCAAAGTCTTAATTCTTAAGCTGCTCTAGCTGGGTTTGTTGAGAGCTTAATGGGGTGTTGCAAAAGGAAAAGAGAAAAGAGAGCAGTGAAGGGTACAAGAAGATTGTAATTCCATGCATTCCGCATGATCAGTGGGCTATCTTATAGCCGATTACAAGATCCGACAGATAAGGTAAGCTAGCTAATAACATAGTTTGACATAAGATAAATTGATACGACTGATAAGAAAACAAATAACTTGTTGAGATATATAGTCTCACATAATGTGGAGTTTATAAGGCCTTGGGCACTCCCACCCTTTGAGCTAGCTTTTGGGGTGGTGTATCCCAAGATTCTTTACATGGTATCAGAGTCTCGCAGTCCCCCACTTTCTCTTGTGGACTCTCTTAGCACAGGTAGGTTGGGCCTGTTGCATTATCCACTCTTCAAGCCCAATGGGCTCTCGTGTGAGGGCGCGTGTTGAGATATATAGTCTCACATAATGTGGAGTTTATAAGGCCTTGGGCACTTCCACCCTTTGAGCTAGCTTTTGGGGTGGTGTATCCCAAGATTCTTTACATAACTAAATTGAAATATAAACAAACGAAGATAATGGTAAAACAACTTAAATGAGATAATACGATCAAGTTGGTTTAGGCCTATTTTCACACCCAAAATAAACTTCCAGTCCTGAGATAATATGATCCGGCTAAGAGATAGTCCTTGTTAGAATATATATAGAGTATCATGTAAATAGGGAAGGGCCCAAGCCCATTATGTAATTACTTCTTCACTATTATAAATAGAACCTATGTATGATCTTATTAGATACACAATTACCCAAAATTTAAGTGTCATATTCTGCAAGGGTTGTAAGGGTAGATCCATGTCATCTGTTACTTCGATAGATACTATTTAGGGGAGGAAGCGGATAAACGCATATAGCATGCAATTACTCTGTTCGAATTGCTCATAATAAAAGGTAACCCTGTAATCATATTGTTTGGCCCTCTGTTGGAATGTCATTGTCATGTAGGCATGGTTAGTCAATACTGAGCCCATAGTTTCGAGCCATTGGACGCCCAATATGATATTTGTGCCCTATAGGTCCGAAGAAGCAAGTCCAATGAATAAATGGGCCTGAATGAGTATTGCTACATCTTGAAAAAGGGTTGTGCATTTTAGGCATTTCCATTTCCCACCAAATTATGGAAGAGAGAGATCAGTGACGGCGGTAAAGCGAGGAATTAGAACATGTGTGGTGCCTCCATCCACCAACACTTGAACCGGATAACCTCGTACGATGCCCAACATACGCATTAGCTTGGTGAAAGCTGGCCAAAGAGAGCATTGAGACTGATTTCTGAAACCGGCAGTGGGAGTTCAGTGGTGTCAATCATGGCTGGTGGTGAAACGTCGCATGTGTCCTCAAAACCCTCCAAAGATAAAAGGGTTGGGCATCCTTTGCAGCGATGCACGCAGAGATTTCATTATGCCTGATTTTTTCATCGCAGCCAAAACAGAGGCCTTTATCACGTTATGCCTGCATTTCTTTTGTGGATAATCGCTTAACTACAAGCCTTAGAAGACATGGAGGTGCAATTGAATTTGCAAGAGGGATGGGTGATGCTATCAGCATGGTGACAACTGTCAGCTACATTGTTCCTTGCACTGTATCTCATACAAACGGGCTAAAGTGTAGGTGCCGTCCAAATCGACGGGGCAGTGGGCTTGGACAGCCATGCATATCTATCTCTAGAGTGTGGAAATAAACAAGCTACGTAAGTAGTGCAGAGTACGTATCTTCCATGAACTTGAATTGCACATAACATATTGGGAGAAAGTGGGGTGCCAAGCCTACATATCTTCAGAGTCAATTGTGTTACTGTTTAAACTGCTGTCCAAACAAAACGAGTTGACCTTTTCTTTCTCCCACAAAGAATGAAGATGGTTACAGCATGTTAGGGTTTGCCCTCTAAAATAAACTATATCTCCAGCCACTAATATGATAAGTAAATATAACTGTTTAAAAATGCATTACATGAACAATGCTCAATCAAAATGAACTCTCTTCAAAAAGTAAAATCTGAATGAAATATCTGCAGCATTTTTCGTCATTACCCTAGAAGACATCAATGAGTAGCAATATGATGAACGACTCAATGCTATCTTCTAAAATTATAAGCTGGCATAAAGGACTGACATTGCTATTTCTTGGGGTGTTGTCTTGTCAGTTTCCTTTTAGCTCAAACCCCAAAGACTTCTTTATTCCACACCTTCAACTTCTCAAATTCCTTTACAAATCAAAACATTCTCACCCAACTATTCGATCATTTCAATATTCCTTTATTCGAAGTCCATAAAATTGTCAAGGTGAAGCCATATATTCTTAAATAATGAAATTGGAAAGGAGGAGAACCTAAATCTAACAACCAAGGAAAATTATCAGCAATAGGACAAGAAAACATATCACTAGTAAATAAGGAATCTATTCAGACAGACATTAAATGAACCATATCCGAATGGAATTATCAAAACCTCTCCTACTACAAGTGATTGAAGCACCAAATTACTATTAGGAATTTAAAGATATAAACCCCCTCCCTCCTCCCAAAAGAAAAAACCTCAGAATAAAAATCATCATTAGACAGGCATAGACCAAAGATAATCAAAGGATAATCCCGAAACATGAAACAAGTTGTAGGTCAAGTAGGATCTAGACCAAAGTAACCCAACACAAGAAAAATTCAGACCAAAATGACCAGGTCTTTTATGGATAAAAAAGAAATATTAGTAAATAAAATAGGATAAAAGAAAACACAGAGGGAGTCCAAGAAATTCTCAGTGAAGGGGAAAAATAAAAATAAAAGATTAATCGCAAAAACTGAACCTTATCCCACTACGTGGGGGCAAAGCTAATATTGGGATAGAATTAAAAAAAATAACAATAAAGATAAACAAAATGAAGAAATTCTTCAAAACCACAACCCAACCAAATGAAGCCAATCATACATTGAATATGACGGAAAGAGCACAATCCCCAACATCAAATACAAATTCATGAGTAAAATCATCTTTTTTAAAACTTACAATCGATCTCCAAGGTATCTCCATGATGTTTTCTTTAGCTTCTTGCGAACATCTGAAAGGACTGATTCCTGTGCATAGTGCCACCAAAATATTTGCCAACGGTCAAATTTTCTTGATATAGGACAATGCCAAGGACGAAAACAACCATACCTACATAACATAAGAATAAAGTATTTCAAATACTTAAATATATTCTATTTATGAAAATCTAAAAAATTTACTTAAAGAGTGGACATTAAAAGATTTAAGTATAGGTCAGCATACAATAAGAATAATAGCTTTCAAGTTGATCCTAGTAAGGCATTTTTTTCCACACTTAATGATCATGGAAGGTTAAATTTAACAAATTAAATTGCACATCACATTTACATAATCAAAGAATATCAAACGCCAAAAGAGCAATTGATACAAGTATAATTCATGATTCATTCAAGAATTTACACAATCATTGGGTTACGTGCAACAACTGAAAGCCTGAAATCAATTTTAGATCTAACTCAGCTAAAATACTAGAATGAATGGTGCAAAGTTTCATGAAACTATACGGTTTGAGGTAACAATGGATAAAAAGACAGAATGGAGACTCAAAATAATGGGATATCAAATTGATATGGGGTATTATGATGTCATGATAAAGAAGATAATGTACTAACCCTTTTTTTCTAGGAACTAGGATAACCAAGAGACTACCAACCCTAATCAAATAAGGGAACAAGTAACGAATTCTACATAAGATAAAATCCTTAAGAATAGGATAAGTATCCTGAAAAGATAAGATCCCTAAAAATTAGGTACCATAATTATCCCTAAAATAACATAAACTATCCTAATCTATTATGCACCATTCTCTTCCTCTAAATATTATGTAGATATTCTAACATTCATCCTCAAGCTAATGTTTATTAAGCTTGCTTGTTACAAATGAACCCTTTAAAATTAAAAAAGAAAATAACAAAAAATATTGTTAGAAGAGAGTTAATCTTCTATTCGGTGATTTAGTCTTCTATTATCTCCTTTTCTACCCTCCCTTTATACTTAAATCCCTATAATTTCAAGAAGAGAGTTACTAATCTCATATTGCTTGAGATAGTTCTCTCATGTGAGTGAGATAAATATGTTGGATCCACATTTTAAAACAAAAGGAAAAAGAAATGAAAAAAGATGGCACAAAATTCGATGTGTATGGCATGAGATAGCTATCTCCAACGAAATGAGAAAATTATTTCCCTTTCAAGAAATATATAAAGTGAGCTCCATCAAACATGGCTGAAAAACAATTAAGGGATATGTTGGAGATGCCCGAGAGACGAGTATTGTTGGAAAGAAAACTCAACAAGACGGTTGGGATGATCATCAATCTGACAGAAATTTCTTAGGAAACAATCAAGCACAACAAGGCCCAAACTTCTCTAAACAACATTTGGTAGCTTCAAAAAGTAGAAAAATTTACAAGATTCAAAAACATGAAATTGAAACTAAGGCTGACGTGCATCACACGGAGAATTTATGTTAGGACCCATTTGCAAGGTATGGAACTTGGAGTCCCATATTGGTTTTATGGGCAACTAATGTGGGGTTTATAAGGCTTTGGGCACTCTCACCCTTTGAGCTAGCTTTTGGGTTATCAAATGGTATCAGAGCCTTCCACTATGTCTCCCGGGTGCAATCGAGTGGCGCGGGTGGTGATGCTGGCATTGCAGTGTTCGCCCAGGGCTAGTAAAAGACTAACGCAAAGCCAGCCCGCGTGGGCGCCGGGACTGCGGAGCGTGGTGGAATGTTAGGACCCATTTGCAAGGTATGGGACTTGGAGTCCCACATTGGTTGTATGGAACTTGAGCACTCTCACCCTTTGAGCTAGCTTTTGGGGTGGTGCATCCCAAGGTTCTTATCAATTTATTAGCAGCATGACTCATCAATCAGATAGGAGAAATTACCACCAATATGATTCAAGAGGAAGGCTGATATGAATCATAACCAAATCATCATTGTATTATTCATTGGTGAGTGGTGAGAAATAAGTAATCGGAATGCCGGTAGAAGAAAAGTCGCCACTGGTATGTTCATGAGTAGACTGTCAGAATGATTGTTGGGTCACCAAACGAGGCTAAAAGTAACAAATAGAAGCAGGTGCTATAATAGGGACATTTAGCAGCCAAACAATTCAAACCAAATAACGGAATCTAAATCGGATGACAGTAGGGGAAATCAACACCAAAATAGAGTGCACTATAGGGAGAAAAAAGTACACTGTGAATATAATGAAGCGACATTGATGTAAGAGATTCTAGGGTTTTGGAGGCTGGAATTTGTCACGGCAAATTGATAGGCAAACAACCATCTGAAAATTAAGGTAGGCTGAATCAGTAAATCAAACGAGAGATTTTCTTATTTTAGGAAACTCAAAAGCAGAATAGTGAAGAGACAAGGCACAAAAGATGGTATCACTCTGATGGCATGTTGAAATTATAAGGTTTGGGCAAAGGAGAAAAGGAGGAATTGATATGGTTTAATATGATGTGATGTCATGATACAAAAGATAAAGACGGACTCGTGTTTATACTAGAAAATAGGTTAAGTAGTAGACTCCTAACCCTAATCAAATAAGGGAACAAATAATAAACTAAAGATAAGATAAAATCCCTAAGAATAAGATAAGGATCCCAAAAAAAAGACTCCCAAAAATTAGGTAACACAATTATCCCTAAAATATCATATTATCCTAATCTATTATGCATCATTCTCTTCCTCTAAGTATTTGGAGATATTCTAACAGCCTAAAAGTATACTTCTTATATTAAAGTATCAACTTCACTAAGAGTGGAAATTATAAGATGAGTATAATTCAACATGCAATAAGAACAATAGCTATCATGCTGATCCTATTAAGGCAATTGTTCCCCACTTAACGCTCATGAAAGGGAAAAGAACAAAGCAAATTGCATATTACATTTACATAATCAAATAATTGCTAAAGCCATAAGAACAGATGATACAAGTATTTACACGATCCTTGTTTTATGTAAAACAACTGAAAGCCTGAAACCAAATTTAGCACTATCTCAGCTAAAATACTCGAGTTTCCTCAATGCATTATACTACATTTTTCTATAAAAAATAAATTGTTAAGAAAGAAGAATATTTAGGAGAAGAGTACAATAATTGCCATATTTAGGAGAAGAGTACAATAATTGCCAGTGTTGTTTCCTTACTTTGTCTTCATTTAGTATGTTTTCAGTGCTATTTGCTTCTACAACAGCTACTATTTTATACATCAAGCAAAGGTTTGTTCCAAAGGCACTTCTTTAACAGTGCTAATACAATAGTTACAGGCTTCTGGCAATGAACTTACTTTTCTCTTAATCTACAAGTGCAGACATAATCCCACACAAGAAACATCTGTTGTAACTGAGCTTCATCTAAAGATATAACCTGATAAGCAGAGACAATATTAGAAAGATATATAAGTAATGTACGACAGAAGAAAGTGTAGAAAATCAGAATTCAAATTCAAATATTTTTCCGTTTTTATTTCCTATTAATTAGGATTAATTAAGATTAATTAGGATTGATTGTTTTTATTTCCTATTAATTAGGATTAATTAACATTGATTAGGATTAATTGTGATTAGTCATCGCTAACTCATCCTTAGCTATTTTTTCTTGTATAAATACTACTCATGTAATTTATTCAAATAATATAAGAAAACCTTTTGTCTTACATCTTACAATATGGTATCAAGAGCAGGTTGGTCCTGAGAAAACTCAGCCACCACAACCACCGTCAAACCGGCGGCACAGCGCCGAAAAACTCAACCTCCAACCATTATTAAGGTTATTTTCCCTTCCTACAAAGTCCCAAGAGCAAAGTAAGGCTACCAATCACTGTAGAAGGCAAAATCCCAGCTTCCCACCGCCGTCAGCCACCGTCAGCAACCGCCGGAATATTTTTCCGGCAACATTTCCGGCCAAGACCCGCACCATTCGAAAAAGAAGGAGCCGATCTACGAGTTCCAAGAAGGACCATCGGATTCTGCTGAGCCACGTGCTAGAGAAAGGACAGAGCGTCCGCCCTACGCGTTACCACACACAGCCATGTTGATTGAAAGTAAATTTCCATCCAGCAATGTTGCTCAACAAGGTACAGCGTTCCATGTTAATAATAGTAGTCGTTGGATTCTTGATTCAGGGGCTTCAGATCATATGACAGGTAATGCAACCTTATTTTGTTCTTATACCCCTTACTATCAACAGTCATGAATAAGAACATCAAATGGCAGCTTCTCTACTATTGCTGGAAAAGGATCCATTAAACTTTCTGAACACATTACTTTGAACTCAGTCCTTCATGTTCCCTCTCTTGCTTGTAACCTTATCTCTATCAGCAAACTTACGTCTGAGTTACATTGTGTTGCCAAGTTTTCTGTCAATGCTTGTGTTTTCCAGGAACAGGACTCGGGGCTAATGATTGGCAGTGCTAGAGAGGAAGAAGGACTCTATTATTTAGAAAAAGATTCTTGTGAAGAAAAAAAAATTTGTGAACCACTCGGTATGTTTGTCTGATGATTGTAATGATGTTTTGTTGTGGCATCGTGGTTAGGACACCCAAATTTCATTTATCTTTAGAATTTGTTCCCAAGCTTATTTATCAATAAAAATCCCAGTTCTTTTTCTTGTGATATTTGTCAGCTTGCAAAACATTCTTGTGTTTCTTATCCTCCTAGAGTCCATCATGATTCTTCTCCATTTACCTTGATTCATTGTGATATATGGGGTCCAGCCCAGTGTTGTTAAAACGTAGTGTCGAAACGTAGAAACGTACCGTTTTTACGTTTTTATGAAAAAAAAACGTGTCAAAATGGTAGTAGAAACGGATTTTGGGTCGAAACGGTTGAAACGGCGAGTCAACTCGGTAAACTCAGTTGACTCGGCGAGTTTACCGAGTTTACTCAGTTTTTTTTAAAAAAATAACAAGGGTATTTTTGTCAAATCACGTCATCCCCCAACTTAAAAAAAAAACTACCATCGCGTACGCGTTGCTGAGTTCGTACGCGTTGCTGCTGCTTGCTTGCTTCTTCCCCCCAAAAAACAAAAAAATCGTTGCTTCTTCGGTTATCCTATAAAAGCGAGGTATTCTTCTTCTTGTTTCTTCTTCAGAGCACATACTTCTTCATCCTTTCTTCTTGCTTCTTCAATTCTCCTATAAAATCGCTGCTCATATTTCTTTGCTCCTTTTTCGCTTTCGTACAGTACCGACTACCGAGTTTTTTTAAACAGATTGGTGATATATCCTCTTCAAATCTCACACGCCACCATCCTTTCATACTGATATAGTTGAATATTGAATTATTATAATTTTTTAATTTTTATTTTTTAATACAGATCTAGTTTTTTATTTATAATAAAAGAAATATTGAATTTTCCTAAAGTATTTGATATTGTTGAAAGTAGAAATATTTGACCGTATTTAATTTTTATAAATATTGTTGAAAGTAGAAGTATTTAATTTTAATTCAAATATAAACAATGTTTTATTGTTTTATCATTAAAAATGATCCAAATTTAATTTACACGTAGGTTTCACTTTATGTAACCACTGAGAATTTTATTCCAGTAAAGAAATAGGAAGATTTCAATTTTATTGTTGACAATGAAACGGAGTGCATGGTGATATCTTTTATTATTTTATTACCTAGGTGTTTTGATTTTAATATGTATTCTGATGACTGAGTTTGAACTTAATTTTTATTTCCTTTAGTGTTTGCATTTAAATTTGTGATGACTTATATATTGGTGTGTTTTGGTTATATATAAGTTGGATATATTTTATTTTTTGGGTACGTAGTAAACTCTTACGTTTCGTTTACGATTCTCGATTTTACGTTTTTGCTTCCCCCTACCGTTTCAGCGTAGACTCTACGTTTTCACAACATTGGCCGGTGCAAAGAGGCACGGACAAGGAGCGGCTCCTGACAGGCTTCCAGCGGGGTTACATGCATGAATGAATCGAATCGACACCCGAAAGAGAGGGATTCCAAAGACTGTGCAGGTGTGAGACTGCACAGTTTGGGATAGCTTATAAGAATTAATTGGTACTACCTATACTAATAAGATGCATCTTTTCGGTAGCCCGGAACGGAAGAACTCCCCAGTTAAGCGTGCTTGACTTGGAGCAATTCTGAGATGGGTAACCTCCTGGGAATTTTCCCGGGAAGTGTGCGAGTGAGAAAAAAACACACTGAAAAGTCTCGTGTTAGTATGTGGGGATAGTCGTTGATTCTTGAAGCGGCCGGGCGTTACACAGCATACCTCATCAATCGGATGCCTTCTCGTGTCCTAAATTTTCAATCTCCTTTATCTTGTCTTACCCACACCTTTCCTTCTTTCCGGGCTCACTCTTCCCTTCCTCCCAAGTTGTTTGGTTGTGTGGCTTTTGTACATGTTCCTCCCCATCAAAGGTCCAAGCTCGATCCTAAGTCCATTAAATGTGTCTTTATAGGATATTCTCCTAACCAAAAGGGCTACAAGTGTTACTCATCTTCACTTCGTAAGGTCTTTGTTTCTATGGATGTCACATTTATTGGGTTTGTTGGTGAAGATAAGTCTTGGAAACCAAATGATTCTGTTGTTTTGCCTTTGCCGTTGGAGACAGGGGGAGTCATTAGGCAAAAGACGGGGGGAGTTAATGTGTCAGATAATGGAGATCCTCCCGGGAAATGGGTAAAGTTTTACAGCAGGCGAGAATCACCTCAGGAGCCTCTAGACTGCCAGGATTCTGACTCGGGTCTTAGTTCCAGCAACACTGATACAGCCAACCTAGATGTGCCCATTGCTCTCCCAAAAGGTACTAGATCTTGTACTGCTCATCCTATTTCTCATCGTATCACATATGAAAAGTTGTCCCCAGGTTTTCGTGCTTTCAACACTATGTTAGACAGTACAAAAATACCAAAAAATATCCAAGAAGCACTTGATGATCCAAAATGGAGGAATGCAGTCTTTGAAGAAATGGATGCGCTCAACAAAAATGGAACTTGGGAGTCGGTAGCATTACCCAGAGGAAAGAAAACAATAGGTTGTAAGTGGGTTTTCACAATAAAGTTTAATGCAGATAACAGCATCAACAAGTATAAGGCCAGACTGGTTGCAAAGGGTTTCACATAGACTCATGGGATAGATAATCATGAGACTTTTGCTCCAGTTGCTAAAGTCAATACCATACGAGTTCTCTTATCACTTGCTGCCAACCTAGATTGGCCTCTGCAACAGTTAGATGTGAAGAATGCATTCCTGAATGGTGACTTACATGAAGAAGTCTATATGGATCCTCCACCTGATTTTGAAAAGGGAAATGGATCATTGTGTGAACTAAAAAAGTCTCTATATGGGTTGAAACAGTCTCCTAGAGAATGGTTCGACAAATTCACACAAGCTATCAAAAGAAGAGGCTTCATTCAAGCACAGACTGATCATACTCTCTTCCACAAACACTCTAAGGATGGTAAAATTGCTATTCTTATTGTATATGTAGATGATATAGTTCTTACAGGTGATGATATTGAGGAATTGAACTCCTTGAAGAAATATCTAGCAGCTCAATTTGAACTAAAAGATCTTAGCACTCTCAAATATTTCCTTGGTATGGAAGTTGCTAGAAGCAAAATAGGTGTCACTCTCACACAAAAGAAATATGTTCTAGACCTTTTGTTGGAAACAGGAATGTTAGGGTGTAAGCCTGCTGAGACACCCGTGGAACCTAATACCAAGTTAGGTATTCAAGATGGGAATGAGGTGGATAAAGAACAATATCAGAGATTGGTTGGTAAACTAATTTACTTATCTCATACGCGTCTTGACATTGCCTTTGCGGTGAGTATGATTAGTCAATTCATGCACTCACCCAAGGAGAAGCATCTTAGTGCAGTCTATAGGGTCCTTAGATACCTCAAGAACACTCCAGGAAGAGGATTATTCATTAAAAAAGGGTATAAAAGAACGATTGAAATATACACTGATGCAGATTGGGCAGGCGCATCAGTAGACAGGAGATCTACCTCGGGCTATTGCACCTATGTGTGGGGAAATCTTGTTACTTGGAGAAGCAAAAAGCAAACAGTGGTTGCAAGAAGTAGTGGTGAAGCAGAATTTCGAGCTTTAGCTCATGGAGTTTGTGAAGGAATCTGGTTGAGAAGACTTCTTCAAGAGTTGAAGATTTCATATTCCCTACCAATAAAACTATATTGTGATAACAAGGCAGCTGTTAGCATTGCTCAAAATCTTGTGCATCATGATCGAACAAAGCATGTGGAAGTTGATCGTCACTTCATCAAAGAAAAATTAGATGATGGAAGTGTGCGTATGATGTATGTTCCAACCAAAGAGCAAACTGCAGATATCATTACCAAGGGCCTACACCGTCCAGCATTCGAAGACTTGATTGGCAAGTTGGGAATGATCAACATTTACCTCCCAACTTGAGGGGGAGTGTAGAAAATTAGAATTCAAATTCAAATATTTTTCCGTTTTTATTTCCTATTAATTAGGATTAATTAAGATTAATTAGGATTAATTAAGATTAATTAGGATTGATTGTTTTTATTTCCTATTAATTAGGATTAATTAACATTGATTATGATTAATTGTGATAGTCATCGCTGAGTCATCCTTAGCTATTTTTTCTTGTATAAATACTCCTCATGTAATTTATTCAAATAATATAAGAGAACCTTTTGTCTTACATCTTACAATAGAAAGATAAGATGCAATATATTGCTTAAAGTAGCAAATTTCATAAGAAAGAGTAACTAACCAAACCACTCAATTCAGCGGTGACAGAATACTGAGGAGCAGTGTCATCAAGCTTTTGTGATCTGTTAGCCTAGAAGACAGACCAAAAACCAAACTTTATTAGGAAGAAAAGCTTTTCAAGATTTCAATAATGATTAAAAAGAATAGAGACGAGATGGTTATGCATAAAAATAATAAATCAGGACCCAACTAATTGAGGAGAGAAGAAATAAGGGGAATGCAATACACCTCTAATGAACAAATAAAGGAAATATGCAACAAATACAAAGGGAGATTACAGTGTTTGCAAACTACAACAAAAAAACTATGCTAGAAATACAGTAAGTAACTTTTTGTACATAGAAATAGAAATTTTATTAAGAAGAGAAGAGTACCCAGAAAGAGGATAAAGCATCCTCACAAGGAAATTACACAAGAGACCTAGAATCTAAGAGGCTGAGTCATGTAACAGGGTATGCCAACCCCTCTGCATGTCTAACAAAGAAACACCTCTAATGAGACTGTAAAGCAATCAATTCAACACAAAAGTTTAAACTGATGTGAAAGCCACTTTAATTGTTTAAATTAGACATCTTTAACGGGATATTGACCATAATACCACAAAAATATATATAATATATCAGAATGCCACACGTTTGAAAAATACACCAAACTGCCACGGCACCATAGGCGCTGAAAGTAGCTACCTTATGTAACGACTTTGGGTTGAGTGAGTCGCATGTCACTCATTTGATCAAAGTTGCCATGTTATGCAGCGAAGCAACTATGGTATACTTTTTCTGAATTGGCAGGCCTATGAATCAAAGCCTATGAATCAAAGTCGCTGGGTAAGGAAACTAATTTGGCCAACTAATGGCAGCTACGCGTTGCAAATGGTGCAAAAATTTTGCAGGACCAAAGTAGCTGTAAAGGGAAGCTACTTTGATGTCCTTAGTCGCTGGAACATTTGCTACTATGCCCAGTTCATTGACACGTGGGCAATCAACACCAACCAGGCCTGCAAGGCTTTTTCAGCCACTGGGAAAGTGACACATGTCCCGTCCATAGTAGCTAAGAACCTCAGTGACTATGGTGTCATGGCAGTTTGGAAAAAAATTTGCACTACGTGACATTCAGGTATATTATTCTAAAAAAGGGAGCAGTACGGACAATGTCCCCATCTTTAACACACTCCCTCATACAAGAGCCATCAGACTTGAAGAATGGATAATGCATATGCTCACCGATGTAGCTCTGGAAAAGTGATGAGGTAATTGATAAAAGAAGATATGCTAGAAAGAAGATTAAGAGGGAAAAACAAATCTTTATTTATCAATGAAGTGGTTACAAAAAGGTGTTTGTCTCGAGGGTGCCCCTTCAACCTAAGTCAATTCTGAATTCTCTACTAGATAAACTCAAAAGCTCTCTGTTACAATGTTTTCCCACTCCTAATATAGTCCCGCCCAAGTCCTAATGGAATACCATTCACATAACAGCTTAATATCATGTAACTGCCTATTGCTAACTAGGCTTATTTCTTCGGGAATATACTCTGTGTATTGTTGGCTTAAAATGATTTTCCCTCTCAAAATCTTTACCCATAACAACATCTTCCTCGGTAATAACCTTGTCCTCAAGGTTGAAGTCACGAAACTGCCACGAATCAAATCTACATCTTCCTAGGAAGCTTCTTTTACTGACAGATCCATCCATTGGACTAAATCTTGCTCCACCGCACCTCCCTTATGCTAGATTGTCCTAGGTGCAGGGTAACATTTAGTTCCCTCCACCTGCAAACCATCTAGTAATTGCTCTTCCACAAAATGATATCACCGACTGCTCTTTTTAGTTGGGACACATGGAAAACACGATGTATTCGTGCTTGTTCTGGCAGTTGCTACATAAAGGCCACTACCCCACTTTGTTTGATAAACAAAAAAGGGCTATAAAACCTAGCAGCAAATTTAGGATGCAGTCTTGAGGGCATAGTATTATGTCAATGGGGACGAATCTTTAAGCAGACCCAGTCTCCCACCTGAATAGGAAATGGTCTTCTTGTGTTTATTGACCTGACAGGCCATAAGTGATTTGAGCCCGATTGAGATGAAACTTTAGCTGTCGAAGAGCTTCATCACGACCCATGGGGTCTAGTGCCACAAATTCAATTAGTATTTGGCCTCAAATGAATTTGGGGATGGTCTGCCATACACCACCTCAAATGGTGAACATTGGGTAGTTGTACGATAACTGGTATTATACCAATACTCCGGCCAAGCTAGAAATTCTCCCCAAGACTTAGGTTGTTTGAAGCAAAAGACATGAAGATACATTTCCGATGTTCTATTTATTACCTCTACCTGCCCATCAATTTCCGAATAGTAGGCAGTACTAAATTGATGAGAAGTCTCCTGTATACGAAACAACTCCGGCCAAAAAGCGCAAATAAAAGTCTAGTTTCCCTCACTTACAATAGACATTGGTATACGATGGAGCCGTAAATTTCAGCAAAACATTTTGCATTAAAAATATACTTCACCCTGATAAAGTGTGTGTACTTAACCTATCTATCACCACTAAAACAGTGTCAAATCCTTTGTACTTAGGTAACCCAACTATGAAGTCCATAATGAGTTCTTCCCAAAATAGAGTTTTGGATAGGAAGAGGCTATAGTAAACTAGCTGAAGAGGTTGCCTGATATTTACTCCTTTGGCATTATTGACAAGCCGCCACATAGGTTGCCGCTATATCCTTCGTGCTAGGCCAATATACTGATTGTGCAATTCTGCAAAGTGTCCTGAAAATCCTAGCATTCCCTCCGGTAGGAGTGGTGTGGAATTCTTGTAATAGTTTAGGAATTCAATCTAACATAGAATAAAGAATAAGTCTACCCTTATAATACACCCTACTGCCCACAATGGTATAATGGGGATGAGAGTTCGAGTTAACCTCTAGTCCAGAATTTCTGGCAGAATTGGAATCCTTCCTTACTTCATCTATGCATGAAATGTCTTGCCACAAAGGCCGAGAGATAGCCTGCAGCTCTACCTCCTCCATACACCTAGACAGGGCATCCGCGACTCTATCATTCGCCCTCACTATATAGACAATGTCAAATTGGTAGCCTAAAAGCTTAGCCAACAAATTTTGTAAATCTTGAGTCGTGATGCATTGCTGTTAAAGGAACTTCAGACTTCTATGCTATGTACAGACAATAAATTTCCTCCTTATCAAATGTGGGCGCCAATGTTGAATGGCCAAGACTAGTGCCATCAACTCTTTCTCGTAGACTGACATAGATAGAGCGGACTGAGATAGAGCCTAACAAAAAAATTCTATGGGGTGATAGTCCTTTGTTAGGAAAGCCCCAATTCCACGTCCAGAAGCATCACATTCTATTTTGAAGGTCTTAGAAAAATCAGGCAATGATAATACAAATGGTGCTGACATTGCACTCTTCAATGCCGTAAAAGTATTCTCCACTTCCTCATGCCACTCAAAGCTTACCTTTTTTAAAAGATTGGTTACGGATTGTGCAGTTTTCCCGTAAATTTGGACAAATCGTCTATAGTATCCAGTTAGTACTAGAAAGACACAATGCCTTAATAGTAGTTGGATGTGGTTGCTGCATCATGCAATCAACCTTCTTAGGATCCATTGAAACAACCTCTTGAGAGATTAAATAACCAGGTATTCCACAATTTTCATCCCAAAGCAGCACTTAGTCAAATTGGCAAAGAATTTATGTTGCTCTAAGGCGGACAGAACCTGAGATAAATAACGTAGATGATCTTCCCAACTCCTACTATAGATCAAGAAGTCGTCGAAGAATACTATAGCAAATCCTTTTAGAAAATATTTCAAAGTGGAGTTCATTGCACACTGAAATGTAACAAGGGCGTTGGTGAGGCCAAAGGGCATCACCACAAACTCAAAATGCACCTAAAGTATTTTGAATATTGTCTTTGGTGTATCTTCTTCTGCCATTTTGATTTGGTGATAGCCAACATTCAAGTCAATTTTGGAAAAATAGGTGTCCCCATGTAATTCGTCTAACAATCTTTCAATTATGGGGATTCGAAATTTATCTGGAATTATGGTTGTTTAAAGCCTTATAATCTACCCAAAATCTTTGTCTTCCGTCTCTCTCTTTCACCAAAATCACAGACTAGAGAACGGCATATTGCTGGCACGAATCATCCCAAAACTTAACATTTCAGCTGCTAATTTTTCTATCTCATTTTTTTGCAAGTGTGGATGCCTATATGGTCATACATTAATGGGTTTCTCTCCTTCCTGCAAAGGAATTATGTGGTCCACCTCTCTATAAGGGGTTAATCCCCTTGGGGTAGAGAACACAATTGTATAATGTTGCAGCAGTTATTAAAGCTGGGAGACTTGTAAAGGAGTCAATCTGTCTTGAACACCTGACTTACTAACCCCATATCAGTGTCCATTGTCGAAAGAATGAAAACCAAAGCGGCAAATTAAACCTCCACGGTTTTGGCCAAAACTTTAGATGAAACAAGAGATTGGGATAGAAAAGAATCTCCCTGAATACACACATTCTCCCCTCCTTAATTGAAACACTTGTTGAGGCCCCTCCAATTTATTCTAACACCACCTAGTTTTTCTAACCATACAACCCCTAAAATAACATCAACTCCACCTAACCCGAAAATGTAGAACTCACTTGTAACGACATACGTACCCAATTGAATTGACAGATATGAACATAGCCCTTGCGATAGCCTTTTCTATCCATCTCCCAATCGCACTCCAAATAGAATTGTTTCAGATCAGGGTAAATTCAGTCGTTGCACTAGCTTTTGCCCAATGAAATTGTGGCTCGTGCCATTGTTGATGAGGACCAAGACTGATTCCTCGCAAATACTCCCCTTCAGTTTCATCGTTTTGGGTGACATTATTCCCCCAGCCGACACCAATGACAAGTCCACCCCCTGCATCTCTAGTTCGAGTTCTACCTCTTCCCGAAATGCCTCAACCGCCTCTGTGCTAGAGACACCTTCATCACAGATTCCATCACAGTGCTCACCTCCAAATACCGTGAGCCGCAAACTCCTTTTAAGGCACTAGTGTGTAGGGCTGTAAGCTAAGCTGCAGTGAAAGCAGCGGCCCTCCTCTCTCAGGTGAACAAATTCTTCTTAAGATAACTATTATGCCCCTTTCATCCTTCCTTTACGAGTCATTCCTAGGGCATTTCGATTGTTGGAGCCCAAAGGCCAAAGAAAAGGTCTTTGTGCTATTTAGGTCAGTTATGTCTATGTGGTTAGAGTTATTAGGCTTGGGCCCAATTGCTTTTACCATGTAGCAAGGGAGCCCATTCTTCCTTGTACCCAATTCCTCTTCCGCTAACCAAACAATAGCTTCCCCCATCACTCCATTGGTGAACACATCCGTAGCTTCTTTGGACTACCATCTCTTCTTCCACCTCGCAAGCTAACTCCGTTGCTCACAAGACCTCTGTAGGATTGTGGGGTCGTACTTTACTGCAAATCTCAATCCGCAACCCACCTAAGAAGTAGCCCAACATTTGATCATCATTGACCTCGGGGGCTTATGCTACCAAATCTTCAAATTGTTGAACATAATCATTCATTTTTCCTTTTTGCCTCAAGGTAGAAGGGCGTTCGTCAACTCCCCCTTGTGTTATGTCCCCATACAGCTGGATAATGGCCTTCGTTAATGCCTCTCAGCCAAGACTCAGCGTTGTTTTTCTCAAGAACCAAAACCAATGGACAATTTCCCATTCCATGCTCACAAAAGCCCATTGGACCTTCTCATTCGATGGAATATCATGAATCTCAAAAAGCTTCTCTCTCACTATCCACCCTAAGGGATTGAAGCCTTGAAAGGTTGGGAGTTCAACCTTGGTTGTCCACATTCATTCCGCATTGGAGCCAATACAAGTCCCCTCAATTTCGTTATGCGAGTGCTGTTACGAGTTGTCGTCTACGTTGTGCCCGCCTCCCTTGGGCACCTAATTATTGATGATTGATTTGATTTCATCAAGACCCTCCAACTTCTTGTTCACCTCGTTGGTCTCTCGTCAAGGTTTCTCAAAAGATTTCTCCAGAGCTTCTATTCTTGCCATACTTATTAATCTCAGATAGCGGAGCGTAGCGGCTGACCCTCCAAACTGCTATAGCGCTATAGCAGGTAGCACGACAACGCTACTATGCAACATAATTTGATCTACCCACTATGAAATTATTGCAAACTCATGATTCGGGGCGGGTTTATAATTCAATGAGCAATTATTTCAAAGCATATTATTATTTAATACATATAAAAATAATGATAATTAATTTTAAAATTAAAAAAGTTGAATTATAAAACATACATAATTAACTCAAAAGGTGGTTACATAAAAAATGAATATTTATTGATCAATGAAGTGGTTACAGAAAGGTGGGTCTCAAGTGGACTCCCCTTCACACTGTTCTTTACTAGATAAGCTCTTTGTTACAATGTTTTCCCACTCCTAATATACCCCTTGCCCGAGTCCGAATGGAATACTATTCAGTATTCACATAACAACTCAGCCTCGTGTAACTGCCTATTTACCCGTAACACCCACTTAACTGTGCCATGAAATTTCACAATTAAATATTTATTAAAAGGATGTAGAGCAGTGAGGATTTCACTTGAGACCACTTGGTCATTGGCTTTGATACTATGTTAGGCAACCAATTCAACCTAGAAGTTTCAGCTGCTAAGTGAAAGCCACTTTAATAATTTATATTAGACTTTGTTGAGATATATAGTCCCACATTGGTTGTATGTGCAACTAATGTGGCCTTTATAAGGCCTTGGGTACTCCCACCCTTAGAGCTAGCTTTTGGGGTGGTGTATCCCAAGGTTCTTTACATGGTATCAGAGCCTCGCCATCCCCCACTTTCTCTTGTGGACTCTCTTAGCACAGGTAGGTTGGGCCTGTTGCATCATCCACTCTTCAAGCCCAATGGGCTCTCGTGTGAGGGGGCGTGTTGAGATATATAGTCCCACATTGGTTGTATGTGCAACTAATGTGGCCTTTATAAGGCCTTGGTTACTCCCACCCTTAGAGCTAGCTTTTGGGGTAGTGTATCCCAAGGTTCTTTACAATGTAAAGAACCAATTCAACCCAAAAGCTTAAGTTGTTGGGTGAGGGTACATCAATGGTTTTATATATCTCAACACGCCCCTTCACACGAGAGCCCACTGGGCTTGAAGGGTGGACAATGCACAGACACACCTACCTGTGCGAACAAAGAAATTCCACTTGAAATAAAGTGGGGGCGGCAAGGATCGAACCCAGGACACAAGGCTCTGATACCATGTCAAGAACCAATTCAACCCAAAAGCTTAAGCTGTTGGGTGAGGCTACATCAATGGTTTTATATATCTCAACAGACTTCTTTAATAGAGACCATGAGCAGAACACCATAAAGAAGATAAAAAAATAATTAAGTTATAGATACTTTTTTAAGAATAAGTTACAATTAATCAATTATAACTAAAATGACAGTAATTGAGATGAAAGATTGATATGGAAAATATGGGTTCTAATTAAGATGTCCATACCGAAAGAATCAAGGTTACATCACATGGTGCCAATATAGAATCGTAATGTTTTCCTTCAGATCTTATATTGCTCGCGGAGTAGGAGTTACTCATACTGTTCACAGTTATCAATTCCATTGAACCATGAAACATACTGGAATAAAATTCCAGTCCTTTGATCACTACAATTTTATGTACTTGGTCCAATCTCACCTTTCCATTTGAAGACCTAAAATATAAGGAGAATAAATAAGTCAAATCTCAGCTGACACATAAACTGGCATCTCAAACTCAATTGCTTCTTTAAGCTAATTTCAATCACCACTTGTATTAATTTTGGTTTGTTCACATACAATCTTCTGCAGGGTAGAGATAAATTTTGAAACCCGACAGGAACAATTCTAACACAATAATTCCCAAATAATAAGACTTTTTGGAGAAAAACCATGTTTAGAAATATTATTAGTAACAGAACGCAGGTTAAATTTTTTTTATTCTTTTTTGATAAAATAAAAAAAAAAAAAAAAAAATTAACACTAAGAAACACTAGTTATGTAAACAACGAGTAGGTGTAAAATTAATCACCCCGAAAAACGTGTAATTTTTCCTAATTTTATAGTACTATAAATGAAACCAGAAAATCTAGAAGATAATCATGCCAACTTCCAAGCTGAATATTCGAAAGAGCCCATGAAGAAATCCAATCAACCTCTGTTTATACTTTATAAAACCTCAACAACGGGAAAAAAAAGGTCTAATTATAAGCAAGATGAAAGTAAGGAAGCATTACCCAATAAGATTTTGTTTCACGGTCAAGTTTGAAAACTTCAAACCAAACATAACATGCCCCTGGAAAATTATAGTAAATAAACAAGTGCCGATCAAAGTTAGTAATTGATAAACCAATCCTTAAATCTTTAGATTTTAATGCAAGACACTGAATCCTACGAATTTGAAGAAACAAAATATATGACATAAAGATAATTATACCAGATCATTCTGAACGTCACTGTATAAAATGTCAAGATTTCGGATGTCCACTTGAATGCTGTCAAGGATCTGAAAGAAAAAGGGTAAAGTATTAGTGGTTATATGGAATCATAAAATCCTGATAAAGCATCAGTGATGCCAAGTATGAGTTTCTTTTTTTATAGAAAAAGAAATTCATCCAGAAAGAAGCGATACACAAAAATAGGAGATTAGAATATCCTCCACAAGAAAACTACTGCAAGAGAAAACTACAAAGAACCAGCAAAACAGAACTAAAGAGTAACATTGCACAGTGGCAGTCCATTCTCTATGCGAATTTGAAACACTATTTGTTTTTCTTTCTTCATTTTTAAATCATTTTGCACCAGGGGCCACTAAAAATAAATAAATAAAATTAAAAATAAAAAATGAAGAAGAAGAAATTGATTCAACAGTGTATGTGCATGTGTATTAAAAATACCACTTTACCTGAATAACATACGGAAACCAAAACAACAATCCTATCCAACACAGGTATTAAAAGTTGATTGTTACCATCAGCTAAACATAAAAACCATTCATAGGCCAGCAGGTAACAACATTAAGTTTTAGAAAAGATAGTCCTTAATATGGTATCAGATCCTCTTTGACCAAGTGGCCAAGCGTATTATTCTTCATGCCTATTCTTGATTAAATCAAGTTTCAACACAAGCTATGATATATCTATGCTCTGTCCATGCTTCAAGCCACTTGAATGAGAGGCAAGTTAAAGATAAAAATCATTCCTAGGCTTGAACCAAACAACTTAAGCTCTTAGGAGTCTTAATCTTTGAAACCAATGAGGAATAAGATTGGATTGACATGAAGAAACTAGCCTAGGCAGAAACAACAATAATATCTAGCTAAAATAATCCTACCTTTGCGGTGATGTGAGAAATAAATGATTGCCCAGCATGAGCATGACTACCTGCAGAAAATAAAGCAATTAATAAAAACAAAAGTATACAAATATTTCAATGGAACAGCTTTCGGTCTAACCTTAATAATGGATTGAACAGTACACATATTTGGACATATCAAAAGCTAAAATTTATTCTTGTGAAAGACTATTCTATTCTCATAAATTTCAATATAAAGAAGAGATAAAAAGTACAAAACCACTGCATTACAATATACCCTCTCTAGTAAAGGTAAAAGATTAACAAAGTAAAATATCTTTATTTTTCCAAATAATCATTGTTTTATTACATCAAAATCACCTTTATCCTAAACTAGTTGGGATCGGGGGTCGATAAACCCAAATAAAAAGCAAAAAATATTGAAGGAAAAGAAAATTAAGAATAAATAAGAGAAAAAAAATAGATAACAGAGAAATAAAAAAGAAGGAAAAAATAACTAGCATGTCCAAAGTCGGGATAAAGGAAGGGGGTTGGAATCCGACGTAGCGAGCCGGCCATAAAAAAACATCCATCTTTATGAGATGAACCCTTAAGGAATAATCATTGTTTTATAGGAAAAACAAACAAACAAACTTGTCAATAAATAATAAAGCTTTCCAATGCCGATTTCTTCTTTGAGAACATGTGGATTAAAAAAAATGAAGGCAAGCATAGAAAGAGAAAGAAAGGGTGCAGAGAAAGAGTAAAGAGCAAGTCCCTGAGTACTCTGTTGCTGATTCAATCAATTAGTTCAGGGTATCACAGTGAAGGCTTTTATAGTTGTAACAGATAACTAACTGTAACAAACAGTCTGACTCAGCAAGAGCCTAAGCTGACTAACAGCTAACGGAAACTATTCTAACAGTTCAGCAGAGTATTAGGCATGATAAGAAAAACTAATACTACATTAGGATTTAGGACTTTATTAGTTCTTTGGTGAAAGCATGGTATTATATAAGCTTATCCATCAAAGCCCTCTTATGCATAAAACGATAGATAACTTAATAAGGCCTTGGGGTAAGATTAGGTTTCATTTAATTTTAATACATAAAACATATAAACTTCCCCGTTACACATTGGAAGCCGCAAGCGCACCTGAACACATCGGCGTTAACCATGAGAACCCAATTCTTGAGCCAGTCAACCACAATACCCAAGGATTCATTTCCGGCCAAATGCAGTAATTTCACCCCCATCATCTCCCCCATACTGCCATGGACAACTTCTTTGTCACCAAAATCTGATCAATACCACCTTCAAAGAAAGAGACAGTGAAGTGGCAGTGATCAGGATCTTACTTCTCTGACCGAATAATGCTTTGGCAGTGGTAGACATGGGTGGTGAGTTGAGTTCACTCTAGGAAATTGATAATACTGACAGGAGCTAATATTATAAAAAATAATATATTTTAAATTTAAAAAATAAAAAATAAACTTATCGGAATTCTATTAAGGATAATCATGAAACTTTGCATTATTATAAAAAAAAATTACAAACTGAACCAGTGCCAAATTGTTTAAAATTATTCTTTTTAAAATAAATCAACTATACATATAAATAATATAAAACACATCAAAATTAAGTTTTGATACCTAATTATAGTGTATACATAGTAAAAAAATTGTGCATATATTATTAAAATAATAAAAACTATTACAAATATATGCAAGTAAATATAACTTTAGACCATCTTGACAATACAGGGCTCATGCATAATCCCCCTGAATTTCTCACTGCTATTGAGTCTAGATTCTTCTTAGAATTTTATTAACCAATGTGTGAAGACTTTTTTTAATTGAATGGACACAGTGCTCATGAGTTGTATTTTTATGCCTTTAGGACATTTATTTCTCTATAAATTAATTGAACACAACAAATTTAGATGTAAATAGTATATTTTTAAGTAGAAGGTCTTTTTGTAAATCTTATCCACTAATACATAGTGCATCACCAAATATAAGATATTCGAACGCGTGAACCTTTTAGCCACAAAGGAGCAGCTTTACCAATGCTCCAAGCTCACCTTCTTACCAAACATTATAATATTAAAAAAACTATCAAGTCTTATGCAATCAGACCCTATACTAACAGACCTTGTCCTATTATGCATAACAAACAGGCCCTAAATTGATTCCCTATCTCTCAAGTCAAGATTTGCTAAATGTTTCAATGTTGCTTTCTTCCAAAGGAATAAGTGGAATGTGTGAACAAAGCCCAAACAATGCACTTCAATTTGAAATTAAATGGCTTACCACTCACACGTCTGGATAATTTTTCCAACTCTGCCGCTGCCAGCTTGGCCTTTTTGCCAGCAAATTCTCTTTTTTCAACAGCATCAGCACTCCACTATTACAAAAAAAATGAAATGCTAACAAACTGTATAATAAATATTGTACATAACAAAATAGTTTAGCTGGAATATGACACAGTATCTAAGAGAATTTTGGGTTTGTTTTCTGTTGTCATTTTCAGTTGATATATTTTCACTAATAATTACAAAAATGCCACCATTTTTTCATTTTGTTTCTTTTTTTCATGATTTTGTGAAGGAGATGTTAAAAACAAGAATTTTGTAGTTTTAACATTTCCTTTACAAAATCCTAAAAACAGGAAATAAAATAAAAATAAGGTCATACTCTTTTAATTATTAATGAAAACAGGGAAGAGACCGAACAACACCCAAAATTTCTTTGCTCTTTGTTATTTATATTAATTCTTCAATGGACACATAAATAATGGTTAAAAGACATCTGATATAGGTTGTCAAAGCTTTAGAAACAGATGGTTAGACAAAGAGTGAAAAGACTAAGAAGTACCTCTTGATCATCTCGCTGTGATGCTGAAATAAAGACATCCTCTAAAATGATTATAATGGGGTCCCAGGGCTTTTTCCATGGAATTTTGATGCTTAGCCTCCCGACTCGACCTAGAAAAAAATTTCATGCTTCATTAGGAAAGAGAATATGAGAGCTCCTTTGAACATGAATTCTTCCATCCATGCATCTTCTAATCAAATCAGAAACAACAAAAGGTACAGTTAGAAATGGAAGAACTAGGGTTTGGAAGAAAAAAAGAGGTCAAGATTTCGGAAATGTGCTATGCTGGCTATTCTGTGATGCATATAATTGGAGATCAGAGAACTGCTCAGATTTTTCAAGGTCTTTCAATGTCTGCAGAAACTTTTTTACCAAGAATCAGGTTATTTGCTTCTCTTTGGTGCTCGGCCCATGGTCTTTCTCAGGGGTTGCATTTTCAAAATTGCATAGACATTGGGCTGCCATTATGCACTGTTACTCTTAACTTCTGTTCTGCTGGTCATTGTAATGCTCTCTTTTAGTAGTTTCTTGTGGAGGAGATATTACCCTCATATCTTTGTACATCTCTTCTTTCTCAAAGGATTTTTTATATTAAAAAATTACAAATCAAAGAAATTCACTAAATGTTTGTGGGAGGATGATATTGCCATACCTTGCTTTAGTGCAAATGGGAGCTGAAGATAATCAAATGCTTCAAGTATCAGCTCCACATTCTCCAATAGTACTTCCTCTATACAACAAAACACATTCAACTCCAAAATCATTTCTCAAACAACACTTATTTAAGGCACAAAATATTTAGATTTTTTAATATCTAATTTTATTCTCCTCCTCATGATTAATCAGATTAGTGACATTACAATATAAAATAGCCAAAAAGGAGAACAGCATATGCACAGTCGAAGTACACAAGCATTGGAAAGAATTTAGCAAATATGCATACCTTGTTACCTTCTGCAACTCAAATGTTCATAAAGTTGAAAAAAAATCACAACAAACTTACACATAAAAAACTTTGCATCCACAAATTAATAGAATTAATAGAATTAACCTAAATAAACTTCCATTGTGGTCATGCTAAGGTACAAATAGTTAAATACATGAAAAATGGCCCTTCAACACCGGTTTTTGAATTAAATTGCTCAATCAATATTCTTATTGCACATAAAATTGGCGTTTCCAAAGGACCAATCTGATGTCAAAATTTCAAAGGTAAGCATTATGACACTAGACAAGATAATCCCTAAAGAAGTACTACTAATATATCAGCGTACCAAGTCTAATTTTCAGCTGCTCCTTCTGGATATCTTTGAAATATCGGCCCAGGTAACCCAGAAGCAACTGATGAACCAGTCCTTCAAACATTACTGGAACAGAATCGCAAAGAACATGGTAAATCACACAAGCTCGTGCGATGTCATTGGTAACGACATGAAACAATTATTAAATCAGAAAAGCATCGTCGGAAACTCACCTGAAGGAGGAGGCGGCGACGGCGAGAGAAGAACCGGTCGGAGGAAGACGAATCCTCCGGCACGGTGGCCTGGTGGCGGCTGTTGGAGATTGTGTAGTAGGTAGTGAGTGATGAGTGATAGGGTTTTGAATCCAATATGATGTTATCTCTTCTTTATTTGTTGTAGTGATTCGAGTCGGAGCAACAAAGCAGAGAGATGAAGAGGGAAATAAAGAACAGTTTGGAATACGATAGAGTAGAACATAAGAAACGCCTATTTTTCCTTAATTATGATAATAATTTTCATGGGGTTTGGTATTTTCGGAAAGCGAAGGGGGACACTTGTCCTTCGCACTACAGCAGTGTGTCATAAATTTGCCAAAATCTATATTATATTATAATTTACAGTCATATGACAAGTTTTGTCATATATAATCTATACAATAATTTGGATTCTTTTATAAAATACAAATTTTTCGTCTGAAGCAACTTTTAAAAAAAATTATATATGTCATGGATCAAGAGAGACTTGATCTATTGTGAAATCTAATTAATTTAAATATTTCACCAAAAAAAATTAATTTTAATATTAATTTAATAAAAAAAATTGAATTTCAAATTTAAATTTAAATATAATCATGAAATTATATTTAACGACAATTGAGAAAATTAAGAATATAAATTAATTAGATTGATTGGCTCAAATTAAGAAAATTAATTAATTAGATTGATGGTCTAAAATTAGAGAAACCAATTAATTGGATTGATGGGATACAAAAAAAATCCAATATGATTGGGAAGTGATGGGTAGCTAATCAATTAGTTGATTAGATATCATATTTAATTTCTTTTTTTCCTTATTAAAATGAGATATTTTTCTTATTTTGCTCCATCCAAATTCCTAGCCAAAAATTACTTTATTCTTTGGAAAGTTTCTGGTTGTTACTGCATTTCCTTGTTTAGTAACTGGCTTTTGTGCACATACTTCATTTGTTCTTTTTCTATTTTCCTTCTTTTGGAAAGTGTAATTCATACAATGATTTGGATTCTTTTAAAAAGTATAAACTTTTCATCTTAGGCAAGTTTTTAAAAAATAATAAGTTATATAGGTCATAAACAAATTAATAAAATTTAATTTAATTTAAATTTTTAAATTTGAATTTAAATATATTGATGAAATTAGATTTAATTACAATTGAGAAAATTAATAAAATAATTAATTGGATTGATTGTTCTCCCCAATACCACCTTTAAGAGGTGTTTAAAGCCTTAATCTTAGACTCGTCCTAAATCGCACTAGTCCCAAAGCGATGAACCGATTGGAATATTTCCAAAAAATTAATTGGATTGATTAGCTCAAATTAAGGAAGCCAATTACCACTGTGGCGGCTCCTCTTTCTCTCTTGAACAAACCCTAGTTGCACTCTCTCATGGCCCTTCTCTTGAGCTTTATATCAATATCTCTTGAAAGATTTTAGATGTTGAAGAATCGTTATTTTCCTACAAGACAACAAAGTGGTGTGGACTTTTATTGTAGGACTTACGTTTTCAAGTCTTGCATGGTGATCAAGAACGTTTTTTATCAAAGCATTCTTCTACCAATAATTACCGTCAGGTAGACAGAACATCTCTTCTATCATCCTGTGTCTCATCTGCTTGTTCCCACTCTTCAATATATCTATCACGCAACATCTCATCCATCTTCCTTTTTGTTATCCGAATTGCAACTTTCTCCAAAGTTAAAATGAAATCTTCAACTTTTGGCTCAAAACAAGTAAGATTTGAAAGTAAGTGTAAAAAACAATAATTGAGAAACCCACACAATTCAGGTAATTCTGGTCTTTTGTAAACTATATTCCACTCAACAATTTTGCATCATTTGTTATTTTTTTCAACGAAATAATTTCATTTAAATGTTATACTCTACATAAAGTACATTGTGGTCTTTTGCAATGTTCTTTAAAATTTATAATCAACAATTATGGTCTTTTGCAAACAACATTCCACTTAACCAAACATTTTGCTTGCATTGTTCATTTCACTTGTTCAGTTCACCTTTTGAGATGATGAATGAATGAAAATTGAAATATTAAACAATAACATTATTGATGCAATTGTCGTTATAGTAAATTATATTGGTTATAAAGTTTACATTATACGAATGAATATGATTCCATCAAATCCATGCATTTCTTTGGGATTCGAAAGAAGGCAATTTCCAATTAGTTTATACTTTGCCATTACCATTATATCTCTTTCTTATGTTGGACTATTCTCACTGAAGCCTATTTTTACTCATGGACAACTATATGTTGCTATTTCTAGAGTAAAATCTAGGAATGATTTGAAGGGCCATGGGAGAGTGGCGGCTAGGGTTTGTTCAAGAGAGAAAGAGGAGAGACATGTGTCCTTCATAATAGAGCCTCGTGTATTGGGTGAGGTATGGATGAATCCACCAAATTTATTTAAAATATAAATCATAACTAATATTCATTTTAATGTAATTCTTATAAAAATAGTGTATTCTTTAGTATCCCCCGGAGCTTCATAATAATGACAATTGCTTTCACCAACTTCAAATTTGCTACTTGTCGTTTTCAATTTGCAACAATTGTACTACAATAAAAGTGCCACAATATAAAAGTGTGTGAGAGATTGGTGAGAATATAATGTTCTTTAAGTTGCATTAAAAATGCAAAACTTTTGATGTATTGCAATAAAAATATGTTCCTATGCTATGAAACAGCTTTGAAAAGAGGGTTTGAGGTGAATTATACTATTATAGACGTCAAAAAATGCATTATTATAAACATATATAACATCTCAAACCCTCTTATCAAAGCATGTTTCAGAGCATAAAGTCCACTAGAAGAATTTAGGAGTCCCATTAAAAACCTGCAATTGGATGCCCATTTTGGCATATTTTATCTTTGTGAATGATGTTATTTAAATTTTTACTTCATAACATTAACAAATAATTCTCCAAAGATTTTCCAGTAAGTAGATATTGAAAAGTTATGTCGAATAAAAAGAATCACCTGATTCGGAGTTTTGAGCCAAAAAAATCACTTGTTAATTTTTGTTTTAAAAAAGGACCAAAATAACAGGACCACATTATATTATGGAAAAAATGTGTATCACTTTAAAGGACAAAAAATTATATCATTTTAAGTGAGAAAAGATATAGATCTTGGGAGAGAGAGTGAGGGAAAAAAGTATTAAAAGTGTGAGTCTCGCCTCTTTGTGAGACCCACACCTCTATATTATTTTAAAAAATATTTTTTACAAAACTACATGTCGCTCTATTGTGTAATTTGCAATCAATTAAATCAATCACACAAATATGCAAGTGCGCGTGTCACAAGTAATAAAGGGACGTGTGAGTCCAAGTATCATTACTACAGAGATGATTTATAAAGCAATGATTATTTAAGTAAAGACATTAGAAAATGATTAATTTTTATGATTGGATTGTAATATAAAAGATAATTAAACTAAGAAAACAGTAAACTAAAATTAAAGTTATTAAGAAGATGGATGAGATATAGGTCAGGTTTAATTTCCCTGATACAGCAATACTGAAACAATGCTTTAACGATGCTATATCAATGCTTAATTAGTAATCGAACACTAAAATATGTTAGGGCTTTTGGCCAATGTAACAGCCCGTGTTAACCCGGTCTGTTAACACACTATCGTATTAAGCCACGCTTAATAAAAATGCGGAATAACTTTTTCTTTAATTCAATTATGACGTCATTAACTTAACCAACTTGATTACTTAATCATTTTCATAAAAATACTGCCTGTATGTAAATTGCAAGACAACTAACTGAAATACCTCATATATAATTAATACGTGAGTATCTAAAACCACAGGACTACAACACATAGCCTGGGTCAAAATCCTGATACTTTAATTACAACAGCGAAATAGAAGACAAGAGTCAAACCATGTGGCATGGACAAACCCCATGCTCACCAAATAAGGCAACAAAGCCCAATAGCAGTCTCAACATAAATAGCATAATCAAAACGGAAAACATAACAGTCAACTCAGCACGTCAGCATATCATCAATATCAGCTCAGCTCTGGCCTCCTGCCACCTGAGCCCTCAACATTACCTGATCCTGAAATAAGCGTCCCCAAACGTGGGGTGAGATCTCTAACAAGAAATCTCAGTAAGACAAGGGGTCCTCAAGGAGTCTCCACCCCAAGCTCACTTACATGTGTAATATAAGTTCTAAAAACAGTGTTTACAATATAAGTTCCAAAACTATGCGATGCAGCAATTAATCATGTCATGTGTGCATATCAAATCTACTGGCCAGAGAAATGTAGGAATACGTCTATGCCTACATGAGTACCAGGACGCTACCTGTACCTCACCACAGCCTCACCATCTTGTATGTACTACATACTCAGGCTTACCGTATAGGTGGACACCACATGCATATCATAATAGCTCATTACATATAAACAGCTCAACAACATTTCAAAATAATCAAAGCATGTAACACAGCATGCATAAACCCATCCCCATGGGACATGGTGGAACATCAAAATGGCTAAACCGAGGACACGAAAGCTTACCTTGCAAGCTAGCTATCCAAGCCAAGAGTCCAACCACTCACAAGTCCACAAACAGCAGTATCACAATCTGATATGGACCATTTAACAAGTCAATATTAATGCACAACATGCATACAACTTAAAGACTACGCCTTTCCTTTACGTTTTACGTCTTAAGGCTTCCAACAAAGCCATAAGCCCTTAATCATATGATTCTGACTTAGTCCATTTATTACAGGAGTTCAACTTCCTTAAACTAGGGTCCACACACACCCAATAGCTTACTGTTCATACAGTACAGCTACTGTCTGCGCAGAACCCCGGATATCAGAAGGGGCATATCCGGATATGTCATATCCGGATATCACACTGGACATATCCGGATATGTCATATCCGGATACCCAGATCCCATATCCGGATATTAATATCTGGATACCATATCCGGATACTGATATCCGGATATCTGTTCGACGAATATCCGGATATCTCACGACAGAATGCAGTTTCTGCATTTCGTGAATATCCATCCCAAAGATCCAACTTTTAACACATGTACACGTTAAAGCATGCATCTTTAAGCATATACAAGTCCATTTAGGTGTTGGTTACTTCATTTTAATCTTTTACATGCCAAGACACCACCTTTAAGCAAGATAAACTCATGATCATGGTGAGATAACTTACCCCAAGGCTTAAGGCAGAAATGGACAGAGGTATGAAGCTCTTGGAGCTCTCCACAAGCTCCTCAACTCAGTCCACACCAAGGTGTACGAAAATGGTGTAAAGCTTGCCCCTTTCAACACAAAGGAAGCTCCTTGAAGCTTCACAACTCAAGAACAAGACTCCCACCACCCAAAACCACA
This sequence comes from Gastrolobium villosum, assembly GCA_032173675.1. Taxonomy (NCBI): domain Eukaryota; kingdom Viridiplantae; phylum Streptophyta; class Magnoliopsida; order Fabales; family Fabaceae; genus Gastrolobium; species Gastrolobium villosum. The sequence goes on along the minus strand of JAVKPL010006433.1, from coordinate 5,888 downwards.
ACTCAGACCTCACTACCCTCCCAAGCAGAACCTCACCACTCAGAAAATGCACACTAAGCACTCTCCAATGCCCACACTCAAGTGTTTACTTGATCAAGAAGGGAAACAATGATCAAAGGAGGTGACTTTGGTGAGAAAAGGGGGAGGAAATGAAGAACAAGGGGGCTGGCCACAATGGCTGCAGAAAACTCACGTAAGAGTTGTGTATGGCCTAGGGTTTAGTGCCATAATGTGTCTATTTATAGGCACAAGGCACTAATCGCGCAGTATTAGCCTTAATCGCAAAGTAAAAGATATTGATCCCAAACTTCGGATTCTAGACCTACGCATTTTTCTAAGATTTGTCATATTTTTATTTTATTTTTCGGAGCACCTTTCCGGTACGCGCTTTTCCATAGCCAGTATCAGTTCTGGCATCAGATTAGGTTATTTTGACTTGAAACTTGTTTTACAAGTCCTACATAATATTCTAGTAATTATCATGCATTCGTTATAATTTTCCGGGATACTTTTCCGGTACGCATTTATACCGAGTAGCAGAACCGGTATCTGCGCTTTTCTTCCGAAAAGCGACTTTCAGCATTTTTACTCACTCAATATAATTATCTAAGCCCATTAATAATTATTAGGGTCAATTATGGAGTTATTTCCTAATTATCATAATTATTTTACTAATTACCTTAATTAGCGGTGCGGGTTCTTACATTCACCCCACCTTTTTAAGGATTTTGTCCTCAAAATCAGAAACATACCTGTCTCGAAAGTCGGGATACTGTCGGAGAAGCTCATCCTCGCTCCCAGGTACACTCCTCAGGAGTTCTTCCTGACCATTGCACTTTGACCATCGGAATGACCTTGCTCCTAAGCTGCTTCTCGCCACGATCAAGGATCTTGAGTGGTCCGACGGGAGTCTTTAGGTTCTCCCGAACCTCCACATCATCCGGCTGTACCACGTGCGAAGGGTCTGCTATGTACTTTCGAAGCTGAGACACGTGAAACACGTCGTGGATGTTGGCGAGGTTCGGAGGTAAGGCGAGTCGATAGGCAACTGGTCCTACTCTACCAAGGATCTGGTAGGGCCCAATGAATCGCGGGCTCAACTTCCTCACGCCGAGTGCCCGTCCAACACCGGTGACAGGTGAAAGTTTCACAAACACGTGCTCACCCTCACTGAACTCCAGTGGTCGATGCTTGACATCATAGTAGCTTTTCTGACGATCCTGCGCCTGCTTCAACTTTTCCCTGATCATCTGGATCTGAAGGGTAGTATCTTGGACAAAGTCCAAGCCGAATAGCTCTTTATCTCCAACCTCAGACCAGCAGGTAGGAGTCCGACACCTCCTACCATACAGCGCCTCGTAGGGTGCCATGCCCAGACTAGCATGAAAACTGTTGTTGTATGAGAATTCAACCAACGGAATGTACCTATCCCATGCAGAACCCTGCTCCAACGTGCAAGCTCTCAACATGTCCTCCAATGTCTGGATGGTCCGCTCAGTCTGTCCGTCAGTCTGAGGGTGATAGGCGGTACTCAATCGCAACTGCGTACCAAAAGCCTCCTGCAGCGCCTCCCAGAACCGAGATGTGAACTTCGGGTCCCTATCACTGATGATACTCTCGGGCACCCCGTGAAGCCTCACGATCTCGCGGACATATAGCTTGGCCAACTGCTCTGTAGTGAAGCTTACCTTCACTGGAAGAAAATGGGCAGACTTGGTCAATCTGTCCACAATGACCCAAATAGAGTCACAACCAGCCTGAGTTTTAGGCAAACCCACAACGAAGTCCATGGAAATGCTCTCCCACTTCCACTGTGGAATCTCTAGAGGTTGTAGTTTACCAGACGGTTTCTGGTGCTCGATCTTTACTTTCTGGCAAATCAGACACTTGGACACGTAGACCGCTATGTCCTTCTTCATGCCCGGCCACCAAAAATTCCTTTTTAGGTCCTGATACATTTTTGTAGCACCAGGGTGGATAGTGAACCGGCCTTTATGAGCCTCTGTCATAACCTCTTCGGTCAATGGCCCTCGAGGAATAGCAATCCTCTTCTGGAACAGCAATAAACCATCATCATTCCAAGACACACCGTCCTGGTTCTTCACGTAATCAAGGCATTCTCTTTGCACTTGCGCCTCTTTGATCTTTTCCATCAGCTCATTGATCACTTCTGCTGTTTCCATTTCGAGCAGTGCGCCCCCAAACAAGGAGTTCACTCTCAAGTCTCTGAACTTCTCGATCATCTCGTAGTCGTTCATCATTAAGCTGGATAAGCTCACGGATTTCCGACTCAAAGCATCAGCTACCACATTGGCCTTGCCAGGATGGTACCTCAACTCGAAGTCGTAGTCCTTCAAGAACTCCATCCACCTTCACTGTCTCATGTTCAGCTCCTTCTGGTCGAACAGATACTTCAGGCTCTTGTGATCGCTGAACACAGCAAACTTCATGCCAAACAGATAATGCCTCCAAATCTTGAAAGCAAAAACAATGGCTGCTAACTCCAAGTCGTGAGTCGGGTAGTTCTCCTCATGAGGTTTTAACTGTCTTGAAGCGTAAGCAACCGCTTTCCCTTTCTGCATCAGCACACAGCCCAGTCCTTTACCAGAGGCATCGCAGTACAACTCGAATTGCTCCGCAGGATCAGGAAGAACTAACACTGGAGTAGTAGTCAGTCTCTCCTTTAACTCCTGGAAACACTCCTCACACTCATGTGTCCACACGAATGGAGTCTCCTTTCGGGTAAGGCGAGTCATCGATAGCACCATCTTGGAGAATCCTTCTATGAACCTCCGATAGTACCCGGCCAAACCCAAGAAGCTTCTCACTTCTGTAACCGTCTTGGGCCTCTCCCAATCCATCACGGCCTCAATCTTGTTAGGATCAACTGCAACTCCATTAGCAGAAATCACATGACCCAGAAATTTCACCGCCTTGAGCCAAAACTCGCATTTTGACGGCTTCGCATAGAGCTTCTTCTCTTTTAGCACTTGCAACACAATCTTCAAGTGCTCGGTATGCTCCTCCTCCGTCTTGGAGTAGATCAAGATGTCGTCAATGAAGACGATCACAAACTGATCCAGGTACGGCTGGAAGATTCTGTTCATGTAGTCCATGAACACTGCGGGTGCATTGGTGAGTCCAAACGGGATCACCAAGTACTCGTAGTGCCCGTACCTCGAGCGAAATGCTGTCTTTGGGACATCCTCCGGCTTTACCCGTATCTGATGATAACCGGACCGGAGATCAATCTTTGAATACACGCAAGCACCCCTGAGCTGATCCAGCAAATCATCAATGCGTGGAAGAGGGTACTTGTTCTTGATTGTCACCTTGTTCAACTGTCTGTAGTCGGTGCACAACCGCATGGTCCCATCTTTCTTTTTCACAAAAATGACCGGTGCTCCCCAGGGAGACACACTCGGTCGAATAAAGTCTTTCGCTGAAAGCTCCTCGATATGCTTCTTCAGCTCCGCCAACTCTGGTGGCGACATCCGGTATGGAGCCAACGATATAGGCCCCACACCAGGCAATAAGTCGATGGAGAACTCTATCTCCCTCTGCGGTGGAAACTCAGGAATCTCCTCAGGAAACACCTCGAGGAACTCCTTCACCACAGGAATGCCAGTGAGATCCTCCTGTGTCCCACTCACCAAACCTCCCAACATGACATAGCCAAGTGCCCCTGCTCTCAAGGCCCTCCTCGCCTGCAGGACTGAAATGAACGGTGAGGAACTGGCTGTGGACCCACCCGGAGTCATCACCACTTTCTTGGCACAGCAGTCAATCATTGCACAGTTTCTGGACAACCAATCCATGCCCAAAATAATCTGAAGGTTGGCCATCGGTAATCCTATCAGATCTACCGAGAAGTCACGGCCATCCCACTGAAACGCTACATCGCGATGAACAGTGGAGGTCAAACATTTTTCTCCGGTGGCGGTGGTAACCCGCATCGGTGGAGAAAGCACATCACTGGGCAACTCAAGCCCCACAGCAATAGGGGTAGCAACAAAAGAGTGCGTTGCCCCGGAATCAAACAATACATCAATAGTTGATCCACCAATGGTAACAGTACCTCTGACCAGGTTCGGAGCCCTGTCCGACTGCTGACGATCAAGCGTGTAGACTCGTCCTGTAGTAGGTGGCACGGCTGGTGCCCCAGTAGGAACCATCTGCAATGGCACAGCCTGCACTGCAGCAACTCTCGCCGTCGGACAATCTCTCGAGTAGTGGCCCTCCTTGCCACACTGGAAGCAAATCAGCTGACCGGTAGAGCACGGCCCAAAATGTGACTTCCCGCATCCAGAACATCTGGGAGCAGGAGGTCTAGCGGCGTTCCCCGGAGTAGCAGTCTTTCTAAACTGATTTGGCGCTTGCTTAGCCGCCATCTGCTTGCCCTTGCCCTTGTTCGCAAAATTTTTACTCTTCCAGGGAGTGGAACCGCCGGTACCCTGTGGTACCTCCATCCTGGCCTTCTTGGCCTTACTCGTGCTGTAGAAGTCCTCAATATAACGACACTGCTGAACCAGTGTCCCAAAATCTCTGGATGCAGACCCAGCTAAGTAACCAGCAATATCCTCATTAAGTCCCCTGCGGAACTTCGCAGCCAAGTATGTAGGAGTAGGCCTCGCCATCCTGAAGTGTGAAAACTTCACCAGCTCATTAAACTTGGCCAGGTACTCGTCAACAGACAACGAGCCCTGTACCAACCGGTCAAACTCCCCCTGCTTCCTCTCCTGTGAGTCATAAGGGAAGTACTGACCCAGGAAGCTCTCCTCGAAGAATGGCCACGTCATCACATGACCCTGCATCTCGTAGACCTGAGAAAGGTTGGTCCACCACTCATGGGCCTCGCCCTCCAGCATATAAGTGGCGAACAACAGCTTCTGCGGATCGGTGCACTGCATGATCCGGAAAATCTTGTCTAGCGCCTGAAGCCATCTAGCAGCAGCAATGGGATCATACGATCCGTCGAATGAAGGTGGCTTATGCTTGCGGAAAGCATTCAGCCGGCGATCGATCTCGTCACGATCCTCAGCAAGAACGGGGATAGTCCGGCATAGCCCCCGTCAAGTGACTACCCTCACCCATCTGGCTCTGGGAGTCCTCCTGTTGACTAGGCGGAGGTGGAGGCGGTGGAGGTGGTGGAGGACCCTGGCCCGCAGCAGGACCAGCCCTCAGCTCCTCCAACATGACTCTCATCATCGTCATGTTGGCCATCCGGTTCTCCTCCAGAACCTCTGCCGTGGTTTGCCGGTTCGCATCTCGAATGGCGTCCAGCATCGCCCGGTTCGCCAGCCTCCTGGCTTCCTGGTCGGCTAGTCGGGCCGCCTGCATTTCAGCTAATGCAGCCAGGACAGGATCCGTCTGATCCTCGCTCGTACTCGTGTTCCTCCTCGGTGGCACCATGACTCTGCACAAGTTACACAAAGAATGAGTTGATCAGGCCCACGCCATGTGGTCACATATGCATCATCGTAACACACACCAGTTAGAGAGAACACAAAGTAGACACGCAACGACACATCCTAAGTTATTGCAATACATACAGGCTTTTCCCTAGAAAGTGCTCTGATACCATAAAATGTAACAGCCCGTGTTAACCCGGTCTGTTAACACACTATCATATTAAGCCACGCTTAATAAAAATGCGGAATAACTTTTTCTTTAATTCAATTATGACGTCATTAACTTAACCAACTTGATTACTTAATCATTTTCATAAAAATACTGCCTGTATGTAAATTGCAAGACAACTAACTGAAATACCTCATATATAATTAATACGTGAGTATCTAAAACCACAGGACTACAACACATAGCCTGGGTCAAAATCCTGATACTTTAATTACAACAGCGAAATAGAAGACAAGAGTCAAACCATG